>JAKCPB010001474.1:0-195977 GCA_021442155.1 Cymbidium sinense | reverse complement strand
AGCTCAGGCCTTTGGGGTCCTAGGCCTAGGGCCCATGGCTGGCCTAGGGCTCAGGTTTTAGGCTTGTGGCCTTGTGCAGGGTTTTGTTTTTGGCTTTCTGAGAAACAAATTCTGATCCAACATTTTTTTTGGTTTTAGTTTAGGCTGGTTCCTGCCTAATTTGGTTTAGATTTAGGTTTAGTCATTTTGTGGTTTAGGGTTTTTTTTAATTTGCCTATTTTTAGGTTTAGGTCTCAGTAAGGGGTTTGTGGTTTGGGCCTGCAGTGGTTTGTGGCTCAGTGGCCTGGTTCTATGCCTCTTAGGGTGTGTTACTTCAGGGTTTAGGCTCAGGGCTTTAGGGTTTCACATGTGGCTCAGTCAGGGTTTAGGGTTACCAGGTTTTAGGATTTAAGATCCATGGTTTAAGTTTTTTAAAAATCAGCAAACCAGTAAAGTTTATTTTTTAGTTTTATTTTCATTTATCTTAGTTTATTTTTATTTAGTTTATTTTTATCTCATTTAGTTTAGTTAATATTTTTTCATTTATCTTAATTAAAAGTTTTATTTTTTTATTTTTGGTTTAGGTTTAGTTTAGAGTTTTATTTCACCTTTTATTCTTATTATATTTTTTTTATTTTTAGTTTATTTTATTTTAAGTTATTTTAGGTTTAGTTTTATGTTTTATTTAGGTTTATTTTAGGTTTTATTTTTTAGGTTAGGTTTTATTTTTAGTTTTTTCTTTTTATTTTTTTTTAGTTTAGGTTTAGGTTAGTTTATTTTATTTTAGGTTTAGTTTAGTTTAATTTATTTTATTTAGTTTATTTTAGTTTAGGTTTTATGTTTATTTTATTTTCTTTATTTTATTTTTATTTTAGGTTTAGTTTTATTTTTTAGATTAGGGTTTAGGTTTTTTTTATTTATTTTTTATTTTTTTTTTTAGGTTTTATTTAGTTTTATTTTATTTAATTTTAGGTTTATTTTTTATTTATTTTAATTTAGTTTTAATTTATTAAAGTTTTTTTATTCTTAGGTTTATTTTATTTTAGTTTAGTTTAGGTTTTTCTTTATTTTATTTTTTTTATTTTTCTTATTTTATTTTTTAGGTTTTGTTTTAGGTTTTAGTTTAGGTATTTATTTTATTTTATATTTATATTTTATTTAGGTTTATATTTTTTATTTATTTTCTTTTAGGTTTTATTTTGTTTAGGTTTAGTTTTAGGTTTTAGGGTTTAAGGTTTAGGGTTTTGGGTTTAGGCCATAAGAGAATGGCCTAATCCCCAGCTTAGCGAGGAGAGCAGCCTATGAGGATCCAAGCTTATCACCTTTTAAATTAGCTCAAGTGGTGATAATTTCAAAGTTGTTGATCCTAGTTGCTATGTTGAGAACCTGGAAGAAAGAAGTCTACAAAGGTTCTAGACCAGCGTTGCCTAAAGGAATCATAACATCAATAGGTGCAACAAGACCAACATGGGTAGGAGAACCAACTTTGTATTTCGCAACCTCTTCGCTGACTTCTTTAAGATCACCTTTCGTAAAAATCAGCTCAACCAGGGTTTGGGGTTTTAGGGTTTAGTGTTTAGGGTTGGGATTTAGGGTTTAAGGTTTAGGTTTAGGTTTTTTAGGTTTAGGGTTGTAGGTTGTAGTTTAGTGGTTTTAGGTTTAGGGTTTGTGGGCTTAGATTTAGGGTTTAGGTTTTTTTTAACAAAAAAAATTAAACTAGTTTAAGTTTATTTTACTTTATTTTATTTATTTTAGTTTATATTATGTTTTATTTTTATTTAGGTTTATCTTTATTTTATTTAGTTTAGTTTATTTATTTTAGGTTTACTTATTTTAGTTTAGGTTTTTATTTTAGTTAATTTTTTAGGTTTAGGTTTATTTCTTAGTTGTGTTTTATTTTATTTTATTTTTATGCTTAGGTTTTATTTTTTATTTGTAATTTAGGTTTAGGTTTTATTTTATTATTTTTAGGTTTAGGTTTTAGTTTTTATTTTAGGTTTTAGGTTTTATTTTTGTTTAGGTTTATTTTATTTTATTTTATTTTATTTAGTTTAGTTTAGTTTAGTTTATTTTAGTTTAGGTTTTATTTATTTTAGTTTAGTTTATTTAGTTTAGGTTTAGGTTTATTTTATTTTTATTTTATTTTTATTTTAGGTTTAGTTTTTTTTAGTTTAGGGTTTAGGTTTTATTTTTTATTTATTTTAGGTTTATTTTTAGCTTTAGGTTTTATTTAGTTTTTATTATATTTTATTTTAGGTTTATTTTATTTTTATTTTACATTTAGTTTTTATTTTATTTAGGTTTTTATTCTTAGGTTTATTTATTTTTAGTTTAGTTTAGGGTTTAGGGTTCTTTTAACTAAAAGGTATTTATTTTGAGAAAAATAGTACAAGAAGACCATATTAGAGACTAAACTCAAAAAAAAAAAAAAAACTACTCAAATGAGCTAGGAGAATCCTAAAGAGTTTAGTCCCTAAACATTCACCAAAGAGCAACAACAACAAAAATAACAAGGAGCCTTTATCCCATTAAGCAGGGAGGTTACATGAATCTTTCGTCTCCATTGTGTCCTATTATGTGTCAAATTCTCATTTAATTCAAGTATACTAAGGACATTTTTATACATCTTAACCAAGTCTTTTTAGGTCTGCCTCTGCCATTCTTAACATAAGGCAAACTAATGCATCTACTCTCCTAACCGAGTCATCGAACGGATGCTGTGGCAAAACCATCTAAGGACTCTCTAATCTTATCTGAACTACCACAACTTTTTCCCAACATACTCATTTCGAATTTTATCTCTAAGAGTAAAGCCACTCATCCACCTAGCATCCTCATCTCTATAACACTTAACTTAGTCTTATGCTTCTTTTTATTGGCCAACATTCTGCACCATAAGTCATTAAGGTCTTACCACCATCTTATAAAATTTTCCTTAAGTTTAAGTGGAACTTTTCAATCACAATAAATTAGATGCATTCCTCCACTTCAACCATCCTACTTGAATTCTACTCATCTATTTCACCATCATTTTGAATAATAGAGCCTAAATATCTGAATCGCTCACTCTTATTAATGACTTGTTCACTTAATGTCACAACACTACCACTAGAACTTCTATAACTAAAATTACACATATATTCGTTAGATCTACTTAAATGAAAACCTTTAGACTCTAATGTTGACTTCCATAATTCAAGTTTCTCTGGGACTCTCTCTAGTCTTATCAACAAGAAGAATGTCTTCAAGAAAAGCATACACCAAGGTACATCTTCCTAAATGCCTAGTAAGAACATCCATAATTAAAGCAAAAAAGGTAAGGGCTTAAAGCTGATCTTTAATGTAATCCAACTAAAATAGGAAAATATTTTATCAATCCTCCTTGTGTTTGGACACAACTAATAGCTCCAGTATACATATCCTTAATGACTTGAATATAACCAATATTAACTCTTTTTTGTTCTAGAACTCTCCAAAGAACATCTCTTAAAACTTTATCATAAGCTTTCTCTAAATCAATAAATATCATATGTAGATCCTCCTTACTTTCTCTATACTTCTCCATCAAACCTCTTAACAAATGTATAACATCCATAGTGGATCTACCTGCATGTAACCAAACTAATTGTGAGAAACTTTTGTATCACATCATAACCTATGCTCAATTACTCTCTCCCATAATTTTAATGTATGACACATTAACTTAATTCCTCTATAATTTGCACACTCTTGTGCATCACCTTTATTCTTAAATATAGTAACCAACAAACTCTTCCTCCACTCATTTGGCATCTTTTTAGTATTTAAAATAACATTAAAAAGATTTGTAAGCCAAGAAATTCCTTGATCTCCTAAACATTTCCACACTTCTATTGGAATATCATCAGATCCTACTATTTTCCACATTTCATTTTCTTTAAAGCTTCTCTAACTTAGATTTACTAATATGATAAAACATAATTCTCTATTTTAGGTATTAAGGTTGCTAAAATCAATCATACTTTTAGATCCTTCATTGAAAAGTTTATCAAAATATCTCATCCACCTATTTTCAATATCCTTTTCTAAGAAAAGCACTTTATTATTTCTATCCTTAATACACCTCACTTGATCTAGGTCTTTACTTCTCCTATCTCTTTGGTTGGCTAACTTATACATACATCTTTCACCTTTTTGGTATCTAATCTATTGTATATATCACTAAAAGCTAAATTATTTTCATCATATATTGCTTTCTTAGAATCTCTACAGGCCACTTTATATCTTTCCCAATTCTTCGAATTTTTACATCTAAACCAAGTTTTATAACAATGCTTTTATTTCTTATCTTTTCTTGCACACTCTAACTCCACCACCAACTATTTTTATTAAAAGAAGCTTTTCCTTTTGATTCTCCAAGCACATTTTTAGCAACTTGCTTAATTTCACTTGCTACTTTTTCCCACATAACATTAACTTCCTTATGAACATCCCAAATTCTAAGCTCTTGTAGCTTGCTTTAAAATATTTTTATTTGTTCTTTAAGTGTCCCATCTAATCCTAGACAATAATTTGATTTATTTTTCCTCTTACAATCTTTCAACTTAAAATCTAAAACTAACAATCGATGTTGGTACTTAACTTTCACTTGGAATGACCTTACAATCTTTACAATCTAAAGGATCTATTTTTCTTATTAGAGAATAATCAACTGAAGTTTTACTAGATCCATTTTATAAGTAATAATATGTTCATCTTTTTCTTAAATAAAGTATTAGCAACTATAAAATCATAAACTAAAGCAAAATCTAATATAGTCCTACCTTCTTCATCCAAATCCATAACCACCATGAATACTTTTAAAATCTTCTACCACTCTACCAACATGTCCATTTAAATCTCCTCCAATAAATACTTTTCTTCAAGAGGTATCTTTTGTATTAATCCTCTAATTCATTCCAAAAAAATTTTCTTTTGAGCTTACATCCAAACCTACTTGAGGAGCATAAACACTTATAACATTGATAATCTTAGTATCAACAATAATCTTTAAAGCTATAATTTATCTCCACATCTATTAATATTTATAACATTATCCTTCAAACTTTTATCTATAATCACACCTACACCATTTCTAGTTTGACTTCTACGAATACCAAAGTTTAAAACCTAAACTATCAAATTTCCTCGCTCTCCAACCCATTTAGTTTCTTGAACATAAAATATTTATCTTTCCATGAACCATAATATCTATTAATTCCATTAATTTACCTATAAGAGTATCTATATTCCAAGTTCCTAACCTAATTCTAGTTTCATGGACTAACTTCTTTACCCGCATCCATCCATAAAGTGGGAACCCTTGCTTATTTAACACTACACTCGTGCATGTGGGGCCTTGTTTTTTCACTATATTCAAGCCATACAATGCGCTTCCAAGGGATGCCCTAACATTAACACAATGATTTAAAGGATTCATGTCATGATTATTTTGACAAGTTTTATGCTATCGACTACCTATCACAACCCTCCACTTTTCACATCACTTGGGACCGCAAAGGTAAAGCAATAAAGAAAATAAAGACAAAACTAAAAAACCCAAGCAAAAGATAGCAAAGCGGAAGAATCCATGGAGTTCCAAAAGAACCTCTGAAGAGATGAAGATCCATAAGAAAAGGAAACCTGCAACCTACAACTGAAGACAACTCCAGCCATCTAAGAAAAATAGACCATCAGTAAGACTCTAGCTCCCTCCAAGAAGAAGAAGAGACCAACTGAAAAAGAGAACCTACAACCCGCAAAGAAATCTCCATAAGGAGATCAAACATATAAGAGAAAAAACTCGCTATATGAGGGAAGAAGGATAATCATAATAATGAGGAGCATCAAATCCTAAGTGTATCCAGCTTTAAAGAAGTGTTACAAATAGGAAAAGTCACCACCATAAAAAATATCAAAGAAAAAAATCCATCATATCATCATAGCCATCCCAGCCAAAGAAAACACAAACCTATCATAATAGCCACCCACCAAAGAAAAGTGAAGCTAAGGAAATAGAAAGAGAGAGAGAGAGCAAATAAAATTAATAAGGAAATCCCAACAAAACCAATT
The DNA here is from genome assembly GCA_021442155.1 of Cymbidium sinense. Classification (NCBI taxonomy): domain Eukaryota; kingdom Viridiplantae; phylum Streptophyta; class Magnoliopsida; order Asparagales; family Orchidaceae; genus Cymbidium; species Cymbidium sinense. The sequence continues at coordinate 189,908 of JAKCPB010001474.1, read as the reverse complement.
ATGAACACCTCTTAAAAAGAGGGAGAAAAAAATCATCCCCAAAAAAAAAAGAAAAGAGCCCTCAAAGACAAAGCCAACAGCGCCCAGAACGACATCAATCCAAAGCCACCAAGGCACCAAGCCAACAGAGCCCACAACAACACCAATCTAAAGCCACCAAGGCACCAACTAAAGGAAAGGAAATAGTGAATAGAGTAGCCACACAACAGAGCACCCAAGAAAAGTAGCCCAGGAAAGAGCAAGAGAACCAAACCAACAAAAAAAAAAGAAGAAGGCCAGAAAAAGCTAAAATAAATAACTAGAGAAACAACCAACCAATGGACAAACCACATGCCAAGGACAAAGCCCAACCTACCACCAACAAAGAGAGCAAAAGCACCAACCAAAGAAAGGCAAGCCAACAAGAACAAAGCCACCAAAGACAAAACCACCAAAGGGCAAAAAAAAACCCCAACAAACAGCCAAAATCACCAAGCTAGAAGGAGGAAAATTAGCCAAGAAGCCAATACTCTAGCTAGCAAGAAAACACATAACAAAAGCTCAACCAACAGAGAAAAAACTAGCCAAAAGCAAAAACCTCCCAAGGACAAGAGAGATTATTTCCAAGAAGCTTTGGAATGAGTAACCCTCACAAGAAGTGAGGAGGGGCATAAATCAACACTTTTTCTTTTTTTCTTCTTTTAAACAATTTTATAACCATGTCCTTTCTCCAAAAAATCTCCTTTCAAAATGAATCGATATTATAAAAGGCATAGGGATCGAGAAGCTATCAATTTCAAAGAAGAGTATTCGTAATCATCCACAATAATTGACAAAGGAAAATAAAAAATAGTATGCATTTAAGAATCGAACTGAAAGGAGCAAGAGTAGCTTTATTAAGAAGAAAATTATCAATATTATCACTTTCTAACAAAATCTGAAGAGTCCCTCCTATCTTCACTCATAAAGAAGTAAGAGAAGCAAAATCCAGAATTTTCAATACAATCTTCATGTAAGAGATTAAAATAAGATTCAAATCCCATAGAAACACATAGCATATTACCAAAATTCTAAACATACTACCATAGAAAAATCATCATTTTGAACTGAAACATAACTATTCAAAATGAGAAAATTATCACAAGTATCTAAATTTTATTTTTTAAAAGAAGGATCACCAATATTAACAAGATTAGGACCAAGTTAAAATATTAGAAATAAGAACATTCTTTTCACCACCATTCTCAATCAAAGAAAGAAAAGAAATAGTCTCTTTCCCAAGATCTAAAGCAGACATAGGAGAAAGAGAAACAACATCCAACTTATTGGAAGAAATGGTGTTAGCATCAACAATATTCAAACCATCATCATGAAAGGACTTATGCACAACATCCAAACCATTAGAATCATTAACCATAGCCTCTAAAGTCTTCCCTTTAAGAGAATCATCAAAAGAAACACTTAGAGCATGATTATTAGTTAAAATTTTTTCAAAATCATCAAAATTACCTTTCGCATCAGACAAATCATTAATAGGTAAAACTTTTTTAGAAGAATTAGAATATGGTTTTGCAAAACATCAAAATTTTGAAAACCAGATTTTCCTTTATCCAACTTGAGAGAATCATCAATTTTTTCAACAATTGAATTCTTAGGATTTTCTTCTAAGAGAGGGATGAGTAATAAAGCATTAGAAATTTCATGCCCATGAATCTTACAATGACTACAAAAAATGGGAAAGTTCTCAAAAACAACTTTCTAAAACTAACCACATTTCTTCAAACCCAACCAAATTTCTTTCAAATATTTTTTAGTAATTTCAATCTCTACAAGAGTTCGAGAAACATATAGTTTAGAAGAAGCATTTTTTGCATGATCAACTTGCAAAGGTCGACCAAAAATCAAACCAATGGCATAAAAAAATCTAATGATTAAATAGATGAATCTGCAAGTTAGGTAAATAAATCCAAATGGGAATAATAGGAGACTCTTCATTAACATCAAACATAGGCTTCCATTTCAGAATACACATTTGATAATTAAAAACATAGTAAGAATGCCTAGAAAATTCTTCAATCATTAAAAGTTTAATCAACATGCCTTGCATCAATCAACCTAATAGAAAAAGAACCAAATAAATTTAAGCTATAAAAAAAGAACAAATATTATCCATCTTTGGCCATTTAATTGAAAACTTTCCAATCAAAAAAAAAAGAAAAAGGATCAGCTAATCATTTAATATCTTCATCTGAAATCATAATTGTCGGAGTACCTTTAAAAGTCATATGAAGAAAATTCAAAGGAGGCTGGAGGAATTCTTACCAAAAGTCTTTGAAAGATTTAATAGTAGGTAATTTAGAGGTAGGATTACCCAAAAATTTGAAGCCCTAGCAGGATCCATCGGGATTTACCCAATGGATTTAAAGAAGCCGATGCCATGAATCACAACCCTGTGATAAGAGCAAGTTGAGATTGGCCCAAGGCCAGCAATTTATAAGGAATCCAAGAGAGAAAGTGCTCAAAAACTCACCAAGAACATGAGAGATCCCAAAATCGCCCAATAATAGGGTTTAGTTTAGTTTTAGGGTTTAGTTTAGGTTTAGTGTTTATTAGTTATTATTAGCTTTATTAGTTTTAGGTTATTATTAGTTTATTATTACTTATTTTTAGTTTAGTTAGTTTAGTTTTAGTTTAGTTTAGTTTTATTAGTTTTAGTTTAGTTAATATTATTTTAGGTTAGTTTAGGGGTGAGTTTAGTTTAGTTTATTTATTTATTGGGGTTTAGTTTATCTTAGTTTATTTATTAGTTATTGTTAGTTAGTTTAGTTATTAGTTATTATTATTAGTATATGGTTTTATTATTATTTAGGTTTTAATTAATTTTAGTTAGTGGTTTAGTTTATTTTAGTTTATTATTTTATATTAGTTTATTATTAGTTTTATTAGTTTAGTTATGGGTTTAGTTTTATTAGTTTATTATTATTAGGTTTTTTTAGTTTAGTTTATGGTTTAATTTTTTATTAGTTTAGTTACTTGGTTTATTATTAGTTTTATTTTGGTTTAGTTTTTTTCTTTAGTTTATTATTATTATTATTATTTTATGTTTATTATTAATAGTTTTATTATTATTTAGTTTATTTATTTAGGGTTTAGGGTTTAGTTATTTATTATTTATTAGTTAGTTTATTAGTTAGTTTTATTATTATTAGATTATTACTTTAGTTAGTTAGTTATTTAGTTATTTATTTAGTTTTTATTAGTTTATTAGTTTTTATTATTATTAGTTTAGTTTATTAGTTTATTTTATTAGTTTTTTAGTTTATTAGTAATAGTATTAGTTATTAGTTTTAGGTTATTATTATTTATTAGTTTTATTTAGTTTTTTATTTGTTTTAATTTTATTTTATTATTAGGTTTTTAGTTTATTATTTATTAGTTTATCAAGTTTTATTAGTTAGTTATTAGTTAGTTTTAGTTTAGTTTTATTATTAGTTTATTAGTTTTTTAGTTACTGTTTAGTTATTATTATTAGTTTTATTAGTTTAGTTATTTTACTTTATTTTTAGTTTTTTATTATTATTATTATTAGTTTAATTAATTTAGGTTTTGGGTTTAGTTTATTTAGTTTTTATTATTATTATTATTATTATTATATTATTATTATTATTATTATTATTATATTTTAGTTAATTTAGTTATTAATTATTTATTTAGTTAGTTTAGTTATTATTAGTTTATTATTATTAGTTTTATTAGTTAGTTTTTATTTAGTTTATTATTATTTATTAGTTTAGTTAGTTTAATGTTTAGTTTAGTTTTTTTATTATTTATTATTTAGTTATTATTATTAGTTTAGTTTAGTTAGTTTTATGTTATTGTTTTTATTATTTATAGTTTTTAGATTATTAGTTTTAGTTTATATTTATTATATTAGTTATTAGTTTATTAGTTTAGTAAGTTTATTAGTTATTATTAGTTAGTTTATTATGTTGTTAATTATTATTAGTTTAGTTTATTTTATTTATTATTTAGTTTAGTTTATTATTAGTTATTTAGTTTTAGTTTATTTAATTTTTTAGTTTATAGTTTTAGTTTTATTATTTAGTTTTATTATTTTAGTTAGTTTATTATTAGTTAATTAGTTAGTTATTAGTTTATTTAATTAATTATTATTAGTTTTAGTTATTTTATTAGTTTATTAGTTATTTATTAGTTTAGTTATTGGGTTTAATATTATTTTTATTGGTAGTTTATTAGTTTTATTTTATTAGTTAGTTATTAATTAGTTTAGTTTAGTTTATTAATTTAATTTGGTTATTATAGGTTTAGTTTTATTTTATTAGTTTATTATTTTATTTTTTTTTAGTTAGTTTATTTGTGGGTTCCTTTGTTTTATGTTTAATTTAGTTATTAGTTTGTTTATTAGTTATTAGTTTTTATTATTAGTTTATTAGTTTTAGTTATTAATAGTTTAGTTAGTTTTAGTAGTTTTATTTTGTTTTATTATTAGTTTTTTTTATTATTATATTATTTAGTTTATTATTTATTAGTTAGTTTTAGTTTAGTTTTAGTTTATTAGTTTCTTTTAGGGTTTAGGTTTTTTGGAGTTTGGTTTTAGGTTTATTTTAGTTAGGTTAGTTTTAGGTTTAGCATTTAGGGTTAGGTTTTTTTTATTTTTTATTTTTTTTATTTTTTTTATTTTAGGTTTAGGTTTTAGTTTAGGGTTTAGGGTTTAGTTGTTTAGGTTTAGGGTTGGTTTTATTTAGGGTTTAGGTTTTTGGTTTTTTTTAACAGAATAAATTCATATTCAATATTTCTTTTTTAATTTCATCACCAAGTAACACACAAGTTCTCTAAGACACAAGAGACAACATAGATAAAAAATGAGCACACATAGAGAAATCAAAACCCTAAATAACTAGAACCATCTCTATTAAAAGACACGCTGTCGTGATCGGATCGACCATTCTTCAATTTCTCTAGTTCTAGAACCATCGGCCTCTCGAGTGGATCCCACCATCATCCTATCTCTCCTCCACCACCACCATGACTGTAACCTCGCCCTCCTTCCGCTCCATAACCACCACTTGCTAACCACCACCTCCATATCCACCAAGACCTCCAGATCCCCTCACCAAGGATAATCACCTCCCTCCTCCTCCACCACCATCTAGATGGTTTGATGATGTTCTGCCATCAAGGTTCCCATTCTTAGGGTTTAGCTTTAGGTTTAAGTTTATTAGGTTTTAGGTTTAGGTTTTTTTTTTAATTTATTTAGTTACATTAAGTTTAGGTTTGGGGTTTGGTGTTTAGGGTTTGGGGTTTAGTTTAGGGTTTAGGGTTTAGGGTTAGGGTTTAGGGTTTATTTTAGGTTTAGGGTTTAGTTTTAGGGTTTTAAAGTTTATGCTTTAGGTTTAGGGTTTAGGTTAGGTTTTAGGTTTAGGGTTTAAGGTTTAGAGTTTAAGATTAGGGTTTATGTAGAGTTTAGGGTTTAGGATTGTAGTTTAGTTTGCAGGAGTTAGGGTTAGTTTTGTTGTTTAGGTTTTTAAATTAAGTAAACCAAGGTTTAGGTTTATTTATTTTATTTATTTTATTTTTTTATTTAGGTTTATTTATTTTTTAGTTTAATTTATTTATTTAGGTTTATTTATTTATTTTTTCATTTAAGTTTATGTAGGTTTATTTTTAGTTGAGTTTATTTTAGGTTTTATTTTTTTTTTATTTTTAGGTTTAGTTTAGGTTTTATTTTATTTTTTAGGATTAGGTTTTAGGTTTTATTTTAGGTTTATTTTAGGTTTTATTTTTAGCTCAGTTTAGGTTTACTTTAGTTGAGTTTTATTTTATTTTAGTTTATTTGGCTTAGGTTTTATTTTTTTATTTTATTTTGTTTAGGTTAAGGTTTTATTTTATTTTTTTAGGTTTAGGTTTAGGTTTATTTTAGTTTATTTTTTTTTTATTTTATTTAGTTTAGGTTTATGTTCATTTAGTTTATCTTAAGTTTAGGTTTAGGTGTTATTTATTTTAGTTTATTTTAGGATTATTTTATTTTATTTATTTTATTTTTTATTAGGTTTAATTTTTTTTAGTTTAGGGTTTAGGTTTATTTTATTTTTTTTAGGTTTATTTTTTTAGGTTTGGTTTTTTTATTTAGTTTTAATTTTATTTTATTAAAGGTATATTTTATTTTTATTTTACATTGAATTTTTAATCTATTTAGATTTTTAAATTCTTTGGTTTATTTTTTTAATTTAGATTATGTTTTTATTTATCTTATTTTAGTTTATTTTATTTTATTTTTATTTCATTTTTATTTTATTTAGTTTAGTTTATTTTATTTTAAGTTTATATTTTTAGGTTTATTTTTTTATAGTGGGTTAGGTTTTAGTTAGGGTTAGGGCCTGGTAGTTTTAGAGTTTAGGGTTAGGGAGGCTCAGTAGGCTTTAGTGTCAGGGTTAGGGTTTAGGGTTTAGTGTTTTGATCAGAGTTTTAGGTCAGTGGTGGTAGGGTGGGGTGGGTAGTGGTTGGGTTTCAGGGTAGGGAGGGTTTAGAGTTAGGGAGGGCTCAGAGGTTTAGGGTTTAGAGGCCTATCAGTTAGGGTTTAGGGTTATTTTAGTTTGGGGTTTAGGTTTAGGAGGATTTTTTTTAAATTACAAACCAGTTAGTTTATCTTTTATCTACTTTATATTTATTTATTTTATTATTTTATTTATTTAGTTTATTTTATTTATTTTAGGTTTAGGTTTTGGTTTATGTTTATTTTTAGTTTAGTTTTATTTTATTTTATTTTTTAGGTTTAGTTTTATTTTTTTTTTTAGGTTTAGGTTTTATGTTTTATGTTTACATTTAGGTTTTATTTTTTTAGTTTAGTTTATATTTTTAGTTTATTTTATTTTGTTTATGTTTATGTTTAGTTTATTTTAGGTTTAGGTTTAGGTTTATTTATTTTAGTTGGTTTAGGTTTATATATTATTTGTTTATTTGAGGTTTAGTTTTTTTTTTAGTTTAGGGTTTAGATTTATTTTTTTTTATTTTAGGTTTTATTTTAAGTTTATTTTTTTATATTTTTTATTTAGTTTATTTTATTTTATTTTATTTTTATGTTTATTTTTTATATATTTAGGTTTATTTTATTTTTTTATTTATTTTATTTTAGTTTAGCTTTTAATTTTTATTTTATTTTATTTTTAAGTTTAGGTTTAGGTTTAGGTTTAGATTTTAGTTTAGGTTTTATTTTATTTTATTTTTATTTTATTTATGTTTAGGTTTTTTTTATTTTATTATTTTGGTTTTTTGCATTTAGTCTTTTTAGGTTTAGGGTTTAGGGTTTAGGTTTATGGTTTAGGGTTTATGGTAGGTTTAGGGTTGTGGTTTAGGTTTAGGTTTAGGGTTTGGTGGGTTTAGGGTTTAGGTTGTGGTTTAGGTTTAGGGTTTTTTTAGGTTTAGGGTTTAGGGTTTTGGGTTAGGTTTTAGTTTAGGTTCAAGTTTTAGTTTAGTTTGGTTTTATTTTTTTGTTAATAGAGAATAAATCCATATTCAACATTTCTTCTTGAATTCATCAACCAAGTAACACCCATGTTTTAAGACACAAACAACAACATAGCTCAAAACCTATAACTGCCTACTATAAAGACAGTTCCATAAGATTTTATTGGACGCTTCAATTTCTCCCCCATCAAACCACCTCGCCTCTCGAGTAATGGGATCCACCATCATATCCCTCTCTCCATCACCACGATGGATGTAACCTCCACTCCTCCTCCCGCCACCAAAACCACCGCTTCCTACCACCACCTCCATATTCACTAGCACGTCCATATCCCCACCACCACGTGATAATCGCCACCTCCTTCATCTCCACACCGATCTAGACTCCCGGTTGACGTCATGTTCATCATCAAGGTTCTGCCCATTCTTAGTGTTTGGGTTTAGTAAGTTTATTATGTTTTAGGCTTAGGATTATTTTATAATTTATTTAGTTACTAGGTTTAGGTTAAGGGTTTGGGGTTTAGGGTTTAGTTTAGGGGGTTTAGGTGGTTTAAGTTTAGGGTTTAGTTTAGGGTTTATATGCTTTTGGGTTTAATGTTTAGAGTTAAGGTTTAGGTTTATGTCTGTGGTTTAGGTTTAGGGTTTAAAGTAGATTTAGGGTTTAGGGTTTAGGTTTAGGGTTTAGGGTTTTGATTTTTAAAGTTTTTTTTTAAAAAAAAATAATAAGTAACCAGTAGGTTTAGGTTTATCTAGTATATTAAGTTTTTTTAAATTTTTTAGTTTACTTTTATTTTCTTTTTATTTAGGTTTGTTTTTTATTTTATTTAGTTTAGTTTATTTATTTTAGGTTTATTTATTTTATTTTTTTTTATTTTAGTTTATCTTTAGGTTTTATTTAGGTAGTTTATTTTTTTAGTTGAGTTATTTTATTTTAGGTTTTAGGTTTTATTTTATTTTTTTTTAGTTTAGTTTAGGTTTTATTATATTTTTATTTAGTTAGGTTTAGTTTATTTTATTTTATTTTATAGGTTTAGGGTTAGTTTAATTTATTTTAGTTTAGTTTATTTTAGTTTAGGTTTAAGTTTATTTTATTTTATTTATTATTTATTTTAGGTTTAGTTTTTTTGTTTTTAGTTTTTTATTTTTCATTTATTTTAGGTTTATTTTTTTTAGGTTTAGGTTTTATTATAATTTATTTTAGGTTATTATATTTTTATTTTACATTTATTATTTATTTTATTTAGTTTTTTTTATTCTTATGTTTATTTTATTATTAGTTAGTTAGGTTTATTTATTTATTATAATTTATTTTATTTTTTTTAGGACTTTTATAGGTTTATTTTATTTTATTTTATTATTATGTTTTAGGTTTTATTTTATTTATTTTAATTTTGGTTTTATTTATTTAGGTTTAGGTTTTGGTTTTAGGTTTTAGGGTTTTGGGCTCATTATGGTTTAGTGTTAGGGTTTTAACCTATTTTTTTAGCATTTAGGATTTAGGTCAGTTTGGGTTTAGGGTCAAGCGTTTAGCTTGTGGTTTTAGGGTTTTGGGGCCTAGGGTTTAGGTTAGCCTAGGCCTAGGGTCATTCAGTTTTTAGGCTCAAGGTTTGGAGGCTTCAGCCAGGTTAAGGTAGTTTAGTATTTGGGGCCTGTGGTTTAGTGGTTAGCCTGGGGTTTTAGGCTGATTTAGGTCAGTTTTATCAGGTTTAGGGTTAGAGGTGGTGTGAGTTTAGAGTAGGTTGTGGGCTCAGAGTTTTATCAGTGGTTTGGGCTCAGTGGCCTGGTGGTGGCCTAGTGTTTTTGGGTGGGAGTTTAGGGTCAGATTTTGGGTTTAGGATTTGTGAGTTTAGGGTTTTGGGTTTTAAAGTGTTTTCAATAGGTTTAGATTTATTTAATATTTATTTTAGTCTCATTTTATTTTATATTATTTTCATTTATTTTTTTATTTTAGGTTTATTTATTTTTTAGTTTAGGTTTTCATTTAGTTTATTTTATAGGTTTATGTAGGTTTATGCTTATTTTATATATTTTTTTTATTTTAGGTTTAGTTTATCTTTATTTTGTTATGTTTATGTCTATTTTAGGTTTAGTTTTAGTTTATTTTGTTATTTTAGGTTTTATTTTTTTAGTTTAGGTTTAGGTTTATTTTAAGTTTATTTTATTTTATTTAGTTTAGGGTTTAGTTTAGTTTAGGTTTAGGTTTAGGTTTATTTATTTAGTTTAATTTATTTTATTTTTAGGTTTAGGTTTATTTTATTTTATTTATTTTAGGTTTAGGTTTTATTTTTATTTTTAGATTTTATTTTAGATTTTTAGGTTTTTATCTAGTTTTTTTATTTTATTATTTAGGTTTTTTATTTTATTTTTTTTATTATTTGGGTTTAGTTTTTGGGTTTTGGATTTAGGGTTTAGTGGTTTAGGGTTAGTTTAGGGTTTAGGGTTTGGGTTTAGGGTTTAGGTTTATGTTAGTTTAGGGTTTATGTATGGGGGTTTAGGGTTTAAGGATTAGGTTTAGGGTTTAGGTTTAGGTAGGTTTTAGGGTTTTTTAGGTTTGGGGTTTAGGTTTAGTTTAGGTTTAGGGTTTAAGGTTTTTTTATTAGAGAAGAAATTCGATTCAACATTTCTTCTTTGATTTCATCAACCAAGTAGACCAAGTTTTCTAAGATACACATACATAAAAAATGAGCATAGGATCAAATACCCTAGATAACTAGAATCATCTCTAATGTAAAGAGTTTCCATAAGTGGATCGATCAATTCTTTAGTTTCTTTAGTTCCCATCAGACCACCTCGCCTCAGTAGGATCCTCCATCATATCCATCTATCCCTCCGCCACCACTAATTTTAACCTCTCCTCCCTCCCGCCTCCATAACTACCATCTTCATGCATTAGCACCTCTAGATCCATCCTCCCATCCTCAACCTCCAGATCCTCCATAACCACCACCTCCATATCCACCACTTCCAGGGTTAGGTTTAGGTTTGGGTTAGGGTTGGGTTAGGTTTAGGTTTTTGGTTTGGGGTTTTTGTTTTAGGTTTAGGTTTAGGGATAGCTTAGGGTTTAGGTTAGTTTAGGTTTAGGTTTAGGGTTTATAGTTTTAGGGTTGGCTTGTTTAGGTTAGTTTAGGTTTAGGGTTTGGGGTTTAGATTGGGTTTAGGTTTGGGGTTTATGGTCTGGGTTATTTAGGGTTTAAGGTTTAGAGTTTTAGGGTTTGGTTTTGGGTTTTGGGTTTAGGTTAGGGTTTAGGGTTTAGGGTTTCTATTTATTTATTTTTTTAAAATTTTTTTAAATTAAGTAAATCAGTAGGTTTAGGTTTATTTAGTTTTTTTATTTATTTTAGTTTATTTTATTTTTTTATTTTATTTAGGTTCATATTTATTTCTAGTTTAGTTTATTTATTTATTTTATTTAGGTATTTTATTTTAGTTTATTTTTAAGTTTAGTTTAGGTTTATTTTCATTTTAGTTTATTTTATTTTATTTTATTTTTAGGTTTAGGTTTTATTTTTTATTTTTTAGGTTTATAGTTTTATTATATTTTTTTTTAGGTTTAGGTTTATTTTATTTTTTTTATTTTAGGTTTTTTATTTAGGTTTAGGATTTATTTTGTTTATTTTTATATTTAGTTTAGGTTTATTTTAGTTTATTTTATATTAGTTAGTTTAGGTTTAGTTTATTTTAGGTTTAGTTTAGGTTTTATTTATTTTGTTTATTTTAGTTTTGGTTTATTTTATTTTTTTTTTATTTTTATTTTAGGTTTAGGTTTTGTGCTCACATGTTTAGGTTTTTTTTAGTTTTTTATTTTATTTTATTTATTTTAGGTTACTAATATTTTATTTTAGTTCTTATTTTATTTAGTTCTTTTCTTTTATTTTATTTATTTTATTTTAGTTTAGTAGATTTTATTTATCATTTAGTCTAGTTTTATTTTATTTATATATTTTGAGTTTAGTTTTAGTTTAGTTTGCCTAGGTTTTTATTTTATTTTAGGTCAGTTTTTTTATTTATTATTTTATTTATTTAGGTTGATTTTAGTTGTGGCCAGGTTTGAGCTTAGGGTTTGAGGGTCTGTGGTTTGGCTCAGTGCAGGTTTAGAGGGCTCAGCCTAGGTTTTAGTTTAGATTTAGGGTTTAGGGTTTAGGGTTTAGAGTGGCAGGGTTTAGAGTTTGTGGCTCAGGGGCTCAGGTTTTTTAGGGTAGGTTCAGCCTAGCTTTAAGCCAGGCCTAAGGGTAGGGCTCAGCCTATTGGGCCAGGTGGCTAGTGGCCTGTTAGGTCAGTTAAGTTTAGGTTTAAGCTCAGGGCAGAGGCCCAGGTTTCCTGAGCCCAGGGCTCAGCCTCAGCCCAGTTTAAGGCCTGGCCCAGGTCAGCTTTAGGCTGGCCTGGCCTAGGGCCTAGAGCCCAGGCCCAGGCTCCAGTCAGAGCTCAGCCAGGGCCTAGTTGTTTAGGTTTAGGGCCTGATCAGGCCCAGGAGTAGCTAAGCTCAGCTCAAGTTTAGCCCAGCCCAGCCTGGGCTCAGCCTTTAGGTCAGCCTTAGGCTCAGCTGCTCAGGAGCTTCCAGGCCAGCCTGATTTGAGATCTTTTGGCCCAGGGTAGGGTTTTGGTAGGTTTAGAGAATTTAGAGTTTAGGGTTTGGGTAGGTAGGGTGTGGTTTAGGTAGGTTTGTTTAGTTTAGATTTAGGTTTAGGGTTTAGTTTATTTGTGGTATGGGAGTTTGGTATGGTTTAGGGTTTATGTTTAGTTTAGGTTTTTGGTTTTATTTTTTAGGTTTAGGTTGGTTTAGATTTAGTTTAGTTTAGGGTTTAGGGTTTAAGGTTTTTTTTTAAGAGAATAAATTAATATTCAACATTTCTTATTTTTGATTTCACCAACCAAGTAGTACACCAAGTTTTAAGACACAACATGACATATAAAAAATGATCACATGCAAATCAAAAAAACCATAGATATCTAAAACTATCTCTAGAAGACACGCCCATAAGTGATTGGATCGCCATTCTTTAGTTTCTCAGTTCCCATCAACCACCACCACCTCTGCGGATCCGCCATCATATCCCCAATATATCCTCCTCACCACCATAATCTTCATCGATCCCTCCGCCTCCATAACAACCACTGCCTCCACCACCTCCATATCCATCAACACCCAAATCTCCCACCACCACAATCCGCTCCACCCACCTGCAAGCCATCTAGAGCCACACCATGTTCCCATCAAGGTGCCCACATTATTAGTTTAAGTTTAGGTTTAGGTTTTGTTAAGTTTTAGGTTTTTTTATTTTTTTATTTAGTTAGGTTTAGGTTTAGCATTTTGGTTTAGGTTTAGGTTTTAGATTTAGGTTTGGGTTAGGGTTTAAGGATTAGGGTTTAGGTTTTGGGATTAGGGTTTAGGTTAGGGTTATGGTTTTGGTTTTGGGTTTTAGGGTTAGGATTAGGATTAGGACAGGGGTTTAGGTTTAGGGTTTAGGTTTGGGTTTAGGGTTGTGGTTTGTGGGTCAGGAGTGGTTAGTTTAGGGTTTAGTTAGGGATGGTTTTAGGTTTAGGGTTGTGTTTAGGGTTTAGGTAGGGTAGTGATTGATTAGGTTTAGTTTATTTAACTAATTAGTTTATTTTTATTTTATTTGCTCAACTTTTTTTATTTAGTTTATTTTATTTATTTAGTTTACTTATTTTAGTTTAGGTTTTTATTTAGTTTATTTTTTTTGGTTTAGGTTTAGGTTTATTTTAGTTTAGTTTTATTTTATTTTATTTTAGGTTTTTTTATTTTTTTATTTTTTTAGGTTTATGTTTTATTTTATTTTTTTTAAGTTGATGTTTTAGGTTTTTTATTTTTGGTTTGTTTTTTTTTATTTTAATTTAGGTTTAGGTTTATTTTAGTTTATTTTATTTTATTTAGTAGGTTTAGGTTTAGGTTATTTTATTTATTTTAGTTTAATCTTATTTTTAGGTTTATCATTTTATTTTATTTTTTTATTTTTTTTTAGTTTAGGTTTATTTCATTTTTATACTTTAGATTTTTTTTAGATTTATTTTTATTTAGTTTTGTTTTGTTTTTATTTTATTTTATTTTAGTTTATTTTATTTTTTATTTTAGGTTTAGTTTTATTTTATTTAGTATTATCTTTTTAGTTTAGTTTTATTTATTTTATTTATTTTATTTTATTTTTATTTATTATTTTTTTAGGTTTAGTTTAAGTTTTAGGAAGGGTTTAGGTTTCTTTGGGTTTTTGGTTTTTTTTGGTTTTGGTTTAAGGAGGTTTAAGTTTTATTTTATGGGGGGTGGGGTTTTGTTTAGGTTGGTGGGGGTTTAGTTTTGGGGTTTAGTTTAGGTGAAGTTTAGTAGGAATTTTTTTAAAATCAGTCAATTCAACACCAAGTAACACACTAAGTTTTCTAAGAGAATGCCATTGATAAAAATGAGCACGAGCAAATAAAAAAGCCTAGATAACTAAAATCGTCTCTACTATAAAGACACAGTTCCATAAGCAGCAGATCGGATCAGCCATTTTTCAATTTCTCCAGTTCCCATCAAAACTACCTCGGCCTCTCGAGTAGCAGGATCCACCATCATATCCCTGAACTCTCCCTCCGCCACCACCACTACTATAACCTTCGTCACTCCTCCCACCTCCATACCAACCACCTCCATATCCACCGGAACCTCTAGATCCCCCACCACCATCGATAATTGCCGCCTCTGCCTTTGCCTCCACCGCAAGATCTAGACGAGCTTGATGTAATGTTCGCCATCAAGGTTGCAATTCTTAGGGTTTTTTTAAATGAAAAGTGGGAGAATTTTATTGCCAAAAAAGAAAGGGATACAAGGTCCTTAAAGGGGATAAATCTCTAAACTACTGCTCAAAGAGCTACAATTAGCCTAAAGAGATAAATCCCCAACCTGTTACAAGAAAACCAAAGCAAAAGAAAGAAAAGACAAAAACTAAGAAAGAAATAGCACAAAATTCCAAAAAGAGTAGCTAAAGCATCTATATCCTGAAATCTTATAAGAGATGCACAAACCACCTACATCCCCAAAATCAGCCACAAACCTGCAAAGAACTTAAGATAGAGAAAATCATCTAGAAATAAGGATAAGCTAAGTACACAAAAGGAATAAAATGATAAAAATCTTAGATAAGGCTCAGGCTCAATCACATTCATCTCAAGGGGCAACAGGATATGTGAGCATCCAAACTTCAAAAGAAGGGTTACAATCACATATGGTGCTACTAGCCAAAAAGATAATAAGGGAAACATCCCAACCATCATAGCCAACTTACCTCAATTAAACCAAATAGCCAAACAACCAAGAGCTAGCCAAGTTCTAGTATTTATCATCGAGATTAAATAGGTAACTAACCAGCAAAACATCCAGCCAAACCAGAGCAAAGAAACCAACCAAACAAGACAACAGCCAAGAAACAACCACCATCAAAGCCACCCAAAATAAACAAAGATAAAAGGTAAAGAACCAAAAATTCTATAGATCCACCAACCAACATCACAACTGCACCATCAAGGACACCCAGCCAAACATAGTAGCAAGAATCATTAGAAATAGCAATAGAGCCAAGAACAACCAAAGCCACATACAGGTTCATCCCATAATAGAAAGAAATGACAAGCCAATGGGCCATCCAGCCAACAAGTAAACACCACAAAAAAAAACTTCAAAAAGGCCACCAAAAGGGGAACAAAAACTAGATGGCAGGTAATAGCTCCAGAGAGAGTAACTCAGCCCAGGAAGGAACAAAGCCCATGGCCAGGCTCAACCAATAATCATGACGCTAGATAGCCAAAACCAAAAGCAAAAGGCTGGAAAAAACCATAGCCATCAAGCAACCACCAGCCAATAAACCCTCACAAGAAAAAAAAGAGGTTAGGGGAAAAGGAAAACAAGCAAACTCCGCCAATCACCAGCCATCGAAACCAACACAAAGAAGAGACCAACAAGAGAGAGCCACCAAAACCAGAGGGCAAACCAAAGCTCATAGACTAATTAGAAACAATCCCAACCTCCATTAAGGAGATACCATTCTTAGGGGGTTTAGGTTTAGGTTTAGGTATTAGGTTTAGTTTAAAATTATTTTTAATTTATTTAGTAACTTTAAGTTTAGGTTTAGGGAGGGTTTAGGGGTATTAGGGTTTTGCTTTAGGGTTTTTTAGGGTTTAGGTTTAGGGGTTTAGGTTTTGTGGGTTTAGTTTAAGATTTAGGTTTATGGGTTTTTTAAATTAAGTAAATCAGTTTTAGGTTTATTTTGTTTTTTATTTATTTTAGTTTATTTTATTCTTTATTTTATTTAGATTTATTTTTATTTTATTTTAGTTTAGTTTTATTTTTATATTTTTTATTTTAGTTTATTTTATAAGTTTAAGTTTAGGTTTATTTTAGTTGAGTTTTATTTTTATTTTTTTAGGTTTAGGTTTATGTTTTTTTGTTTTATTTTTTTTAGGTTTTTTTTTTTTATTTTAGGTTTTTTTAGGTTTTATTTAGCTTAGGTTTAAGTTTATTTTATTTTTCTTATTTTATTTATTTTAGGTTTTAGGTTTATTTAGGTTTTATTTTAGTTTAGTTTATTTTAGGTTTATGTTTATTTTATTTTTTTTATATTTTGGTTTATTTTTAGTTTAGTATAGATTTTATTTTAAGGTTTATTTTAGGTTTAGGTTTTTATTTTATATTTTATTTTATTTTTATTTTCATATCTAGTTTTATTTTAATTAGGTTTTATTCATAGGTTTATTTTATTTTAGTTTAGTTTAGGTTTTATTTATTTTATTTTATTTTAGTTTTATTTTTATTTTATATTTAGGTTTAGGTTTTAGTTTAGGTTTTATTTTACTTAGATTTAGGTTTATTTTATTATTTTATTTAGTTTAGGTTTAGGTTTTAGTAGGGAGGGTGGTTTAGGTTTAGGAGGGTAGGGAGGTTTGGGTTTAGGGTAGGTAGGGGTAGGGAGGAGGGGGATTAGGGATTAGGGTTTAGTGGTTTTAGTGGTTTAGGGTTTAGGTTTAGGTTTGTTTAGGTTTTGGTTTTTTTAGGTAATTTTTTTAACAGAACAAATTTAGATTCAACATTTCTTCTTTTGATTTCATCAACCAACTAACATACCAAGTTATCTAAGACATAGCCACATAGATAAAAAATGAGATCACATAGGAAATCAAAACCCTAAATAACTAGAATCCCCGGTAAAGACAGTTCATAAGCAAGAGATCGATCAGTTCTTCGCTTTCTCAGTTCATCGAACCACCCCGACCACTCTAGTAGTGGGATCAACCATCACATCCTCGATCTCTCCCTCTGCGACCACCGCGACTATAACCTCCGTCGCTCCTCCCACCTCTATAAACACCACTGCTCCGACCACCACCTCCATATTCACCAGCACCTCCATATCCCCCGCCACCACTGCCATAATCGCCATCTCCGCCTTCTCCTCCACCGCTAGATCTAAACTGAGCCTGGTTGACGTGATGTTCCTACCATCAAGGTTCTGCCCATTCTAAAGGTTTAGGTTTATTTTTTAATTTATTTAGTTACTTTATGTTTAGTTTAATGTTTGGGGTTTAGGGTTTATGGTTTATGGTTAGGGTTTAGTGTTTAGATTTTAGGTTTTATGCTTTTAGATTGGGTTTAGGGTTTATTTTGGTTCCTTAAGCTTTAGGGTTTAAGTTTTAGGGTTTAGGGTTTAGGGTTTTAGTTTAGGGTTTAGGATTTAGGGTTTAGTTTTATGCTTTAGGGTTTGGTTTAGGGTTTAGGGTTTAGGTTTAGGGTTTGGTTTAAGGTTGTAGGGTTTAGGGTTTTATTTTGGGAAAGTTAATTTTATTACCATAAAAGGAAAAGATATAATATCCTTAAAAGGGGTAAAGCTCTAAAATTCTATTGCTCTCAAAGCTACAAGAAACTTAGAGAAAACCCATCTAAGTACATTGAAAAGATAAGGATAAAGCAAAGAAATATATAGCACCTAAAAAAGCATAAGAGAAAAGACACTATGTAAGACTAAAACAAATCTAAAAGTATAAAAGGATGAGTCAACAATACCATCATTCCTTTGAGAAAGTAAGATAAGCAAGATCCACAACAACATCCCTTGGGTTGATTGAGTAACAACCATTCCCTCTCAGAAGTTTTAACCTAGAAATCAAAACACTACAAAGGCAAAAGTCAAAAAAGGATAAGGATAAATAGAGGAAGAGGAGAGAGCTTAGAAACATAAGGCTTAGACTCAATTAGGATCATCTCAAAGGGAAATAATGAATATGAGCATCCAAACTTCATAAAGAAGTGTTACAATCATATGTACTGCTACCAACCAGAGTGAAGAGGTGAGTAACATCAAAGCCATCATCATAGCGATATATACAAGCAAACATCTAAGAAAATTCCATAGAGTTCTAGATCTAGCACCATTAAACAAAAAGCAACTGAGCAACAACCAACTTGCAGCCAAACCACCAAAAAAAAACAACACCATACTAATCACAATAACCTAGAAAGAGGCTAGAACAAAGTCAAAACATGAACAACAACCATTAACTAAATACCCATCCAAGCTCCAAACTAGGGAAAACTAGAACCAGCCATTAGCAAGCACCAGACCAATGCTAATTAATAGAGAAACAACCAACAAAACCAAGATAGGAGCCCTTAAGCCAAAGTCCCAATAATAATTAGTCACCAAGCCAAACCAGGGTGAGCAACCATAAATGACTAAATAGCTTAGAAATGAAACCATCAACAAGGAAAATAAGTCACAAGCAAATCACCGTAAGATAAAATAACCACACAAAGGGGGCCAAAGGCAACCACCACTCAAAACTAAAAGTCCAATCCAAAAGGATCAACAAAGGTTCAACCAGCATAGCAAAAGGCTCCAGAAAATTATTGGTTTGAGCTTTTTGTTTAAGGGTTTAGGTTTTAGTTTAGGGTTTAGGGTTTTTGGTTTCTATTTTTTTTTAACAGAGAACAAATTCATATTCAACATTTCATATTTTTGATTTCATCAACCAAGTAACACACTAAGTTTTCTAAGAAACACGTGGCGACATAGATAAAAATGAGCATGCATAGATCAAATCATAAACCCCGGATAATTAAAATTGTCTCTACTATAAAGACATAGTTTCATAAGTAAGATCATATCGCTTCTTCGCTTTCTCCCATCGAACCACCTTGGCCTCTCTAGTGGGGGATCCACCATCATATCCCGATCTCTCCCATCACCATGTAACCTCCATCGCTCCTCCGCCTACATAACCACCACTGCTCTGACCACCACCTTCATATCCACCAGCAACTTCAGATACCCCACCACCTCTATGATAACCACTGCCTCCGCCTTCGCCTCCACCGCCAGATATAGACTAAGCCTGGCTAATGGTGATGTTCTTACCATCAAGGTTATGCTCATTCTTAGGTTTAGGTTTAGGTTTATTAAGTTTTAGGGCTTATGTTTATTTTTTTAATTTATTTAGTTACATTAGGTTTAGGTTTATGTTTAGGCTTTGGGGTTTAGGGTTTATGGGTTTTTTTTTAGGGTTTAGGTTGGGTTTGGGCTTTAGGCTTTAGGGTTTTAGGGTATATGCTTTTAGGGTTTAGGGTTTAGGGCTTAGTGTTTTATGGGGTTTAGGGTCACCATCCACAATAGAATAGGAAAGTGCTCTTTTCTTCATCTGATGGGCTTAGGACTTCTCTTGAGGTAGTTTTCCTTTATTTAAGTAATCCATGAATGGTTACCTCCAATATAACTCCTCATCCTTTTTGGTAATGGCAACCTGCCCTTCAAGAGAGTACTTTTGAGTTTAACATCAATAAGAGATAAGGCTTGTCTATTTTGGACCTTTATTGATATGGACTCATCATCCGGATATGCCAACTCCTTGATAAGCTTAGCTATAATATATGCTACAACATTCTCTTCTCAAGGAATCTTATAAATGGTAACCTCTAGGATTTGGTCCAACAAGTCTATGGTGTACCTATGGAAGTGATGGAGCTTGGGCTTTATAACTTTAGAGGACCCAGTGATTTGGTTGATAACTAGCTGAGAATCCTCAAAGATGTTGATGTTCTGGATGCTTAGCGTAATGGCTAACTCTAGACCCACAATCAAAGCCTCATATTCGGCTTCATTGTTGGTGCATGGATTGGATAGATGATATGAGAATCTCATCACATTGCGGTCGAGAGTTAAGAGAACTATTCCTACCCCTGCCTTTCTTGGAATAGTATATTATGGTTCTTCTCCTCTTTGAGAGGAAGTCACACCATCGAAGTATATATCAAGTGGAGAATGCTAGTATCCCCTAAGTTCATGATTTGTTCATCATGGAGACCATCACAAAGCAGAGAGTAAGCGGAAAGTGGGTGTACTGCTAAGAAATTACTAGCGCTTGTCCTTTAGCTGCACAGAAGAGTAGGAAGGTAATGTCAAACTATAAGAGGATCATGGACCATCATGCCAACTTTCTGGAAAGCGTCAGCTGTGTCATGAGATATCGTATTGAATTGGTCATAAAGATTAAGTTCACCTTATGAGGAAGCATGTTGTGTTATAGCCTTTTGGGATGCAAAGATTAAAGCTAGGCAATGCTTCTCAATGGTGGATAATTAGCCTCAAAAGGTATTAGATGATGGCTGAGGTAGTAAAGTGTATTTTTCTTCATTTTGTCATTGGATTTGGCCAACAATGCACCAAGGAGTCATCGATGCAAAGAAGGTAAAGATACTTGCCTAGATAGGCTACTAATTGGTGTTGAATGCTTGATGTCTTTGCATGCTCACACTTGTTATCTTAGTTGAACTTGGCATTCTTTTTGACAAGTGCTGAGAATGGCTAACATCTTCCTGATAAGTTGGATATAAAGCATCTTAGATATGCTAAACTCCCTTGGAATGATCTGAGTTGAGTTAAACTTTTTAGGGTGGAATTCCTAATATTGCCATGATCTTCTCCAGATCTATTTTGATTCCCTGGTGATAGACAAAAAAGCCAAGGAATTTCCCTGAAGCTCCCCCGAATGCACACTCTAGAGGGTTCATTTTTCTTAATTATTTGAAAACTACTCTCAAGTCAAAGGGATGGTCTTTCTTTTCTCTACTTTTGACCACGAGATCATCGAAATAACACTTAACTTGATGATGAATGAGTTCATCAAAGATTCCAGCCATAGCCTTATAGTAAAAGATTCCAATCGAAGTTCAAAAAGTAGTGTTTCTTTCATCTTCAGGGGCCATCCTTATTTGGTTATGTCTAGATGAGCCATCCATGAAAGAGAAGATGAGATGAGGCAATGTCCACCATCGCCTCCAAGAGATTGGTAGTGGAAATTCATCTTTTGGACATGCCTTATTTAAATCCCTAAAATTGATGTATATATGAAATTTGGCCATTCCTTTTCTTTGGGACATAGACTACAAGAAGGGTATTATTCTTCCCGAATGAAGCCAACATCGATCTTCTTAACTTCTTAAATAACCTATTGTTTTATGTTTAATTACGTGCATCTAGGAGCTTGCTTGATAGGGTTAGACATAGGCTCTATTACTCGTTTATGGACAGCTACATCAAGAGCCAATCTAGGCATCTCTTCAGAACTCCATGCAAAGTAGTCCTTAAACTCAGTCAATAGCCTAACTAAGTCATTGGTTTCAATTTCATTCAAGAAAGAATTGATGTATGTCGGGAGTGGATCTTCTTCAATTCCTAAGTTGATTTCCTTGAGCTTGTCGATGGTTGACTTGATATCTTTTTCAAACTCTAGCGGTGCATCTTTGACTTCAAAATCATCTGAAGTTTCTAAGTGTAGCTCCTCATATGAGTTAATGTGATTTGAAAAGAGCCTATCAAATTCTAAATGATTGGTAATAACTAAGCAGTAATCGTCATCATTGACTACATCCACTGTACCGAATCATAGTCTTAGTCATGATTGAGAGCTTTTGCATTAGTTATTCCATATTATTTTGAAGTAGTCAAACTTGTGCTTTGACCAAGGATGTGGGATTAACCATTTCTTTGCTAAATAATGAACACAAAGCAAGTACTAATCAAATGGTAATTTTATTAAATCTTTATATGAATCATCCTCAAGTTCTACATCAACTTCTTGACTTGAGGATGATGCTCCCAAAAAGAACCTTTGAGTCTTCACACAGATGGATGACTTAGGGGCTTCCTTAACTACCAAACCCTCAGATTTTTGAGACAAAAGTGGGGTTAGAGCTAAGGTTCCCAACTTATGCTTAACTATTTCACATATAGACTTGGATACACTTATGCTTTGCTTTAGAGCCCAGTCTTCATTATTATCTAGCTCAAGTGTCACATCCAAGGGAATCTACTATTGAGAAGAGCTGGCTAGTGAGCTAACCATATAAGACTTATCCTATGATTTAGATTCTAAGTCTACATGGATAGTAGGTGTACTCTTGGTAGCTGAGACATATCTTCTATTGGGTGTCCAATAAGGAGGTTTTGCACCCCTGGGACTACCTCAACTAGCCTCTTCCTCCTCCTGGTGGAGGTCGTCCCTACCCATATGTTCGAATGGAGTAATAACAAGTGGAATCTAATGTCAAGCTCCACTTCCTCCTCCAAGTCTATTTCCTCACTTTATTTTTTTCATTTTCTTTTCTTTTCTTTTTTTTTTTTCTCTTTCTTTTCTATTTTGTATTTTTAAATTTTATTTTTAAACTTTGGCCAAGTTCGTGAGAATAGACTTATTGATTTTGAGGGAGGTAAGTAGATCCTCATATATGCCAACCTCATGAACTATAAATGGCTTGAGATTTCCTTTGACATAGAAAATGATCCCACCTCTCATGAACTTCATACACTAATATAGAGAGGATGGAACTATGTTGTTCTCATGTATCCATGGTCTCCCAAGCAAAGCGTAGAAAGATGTATCCAAGTCTATAATGTGAAACTTGGCTTCGGTCTTCCAATCATCTATCTCCAAAGACAACACTATGGAGCCTAAAGCCTATTGACCTCACTTTTGGAGTGCAGATTCAATCTTCCCATCTTATACTTAGGAGTCTTCTAGACACTAAAACTTCCCTAGTCATAAGACACTTCTAACAATTAGGTAAACACTTAACCTGAGCCTAAAGACTTAGAATGGTTAACCATATGATTAGGTTATGCCATAAGGATTAGGATAATCCACCTACCCTACAACCCAATTCCAATCCATGTTCACCTTCTTAAACCAAACCTCAAATTCAATTCAAACATCAAATTCAAATCCAAATCAAAACCCAAATTTCCAAACCAAATGATTGAAGCCCACGATCAAATCCAAACTTGAAAACCTTTCCAAGCCATATGACCTAACCGATGGACTTAGCCAAATCTTAATCCAAATTAATCCAAAATCAATTGATTTTCTCATAATCAGTTTATATCTTCAATCATCTTCCTAAATATAAATCAAATCTACATTCAGATGATCAAAACATAATCAAATTAAATAAGAACCCTTCCTAAGCCATATGACCTATCCCATGGACTTAGCCAAATCTTAATCCAAATCAAGTCAAACTCAATTGATTTTCTCACAAATCAATCAAATTTTCAATCATCTTCACAAATTGAAATGAAATATACATGTAAATCATCAAAACTAAATCCAACCAAATCAAAATCCAAACCTAAGCCACATGACCCTACTTCTTGGACTTAGCCAAATTCTATCATTCCAAAACCCCAATTCAATTGATTTTCTCATAATGAATCATACCTTCATATTCAAATATAAATGAAATATACAATCATCAAGCCAAACCAAAATCAACCCTTGTCAAACCCAACTTAACCCTTTTGACTTGAAATGTTCAAATGAAACAAAACCTATTTGAACCCAAGCTAAATGCAATTGAATTTATATATCAATCTCAAATCCATATATAAACTCAACTAAATCAAACTCAACCCCAAATCAAGACAACTAAACCCAATTGGTCCACTTGACCTAAAGTGGCTAATTTGACTTATTTGAGCCAAGTTCTAATCCTACCCAAATTGGATTGAACCAAGCCAATCAAAACCTCCCATTATGATTGTTGATCACCCTAGGTTGATCAATTATCATAAATTAGGTCAAACCAAGTCAACTTTGGTCATTTGACCAAGTCATCCCCTTAACCCATATGAACCAAAACTAGCCAAATTGCAACCTAAGTGAAATCTCTTGAAACCAATGATTCATACCAAATCAAAATCAATATTTGAATATGACTTGACTTTCAATTAAGTCAAACAAAACCCAATTGGCCCTCTTGAACCAAGTTGATCCAAATTGACCTAAAAGACCAAATTGGGTCAAATCAAAATATAAACCAAATTGATTACAACTAATGCTCAAGTTCATTCCAAATTGATTGTTGAACTTGACCAAAGCCATGTTTGGATCCAATTGAACCCAATTGACCTACTTAGCCCAAATTGACCTAAAGGTTCAAGTTGGCCTAAATCAAAACCAAATCCAAATTAATTGAAACCAAAGCCATCATCAATTAGTCAACTAAACCCAAATCAACATCCAACTCAATAATTTGGTCAAATTGGTTAACTTAACCCATTTGACCAAAATGAATTCAAATGAGCCAAAATCAAATCTAAGCCAAACTAAATGAAATCAATTGAACCAAAATATCCTAAATGATCATATGAACTTGACCTAACCCTTGGTTTGACCCAGTTTGACTAATAGGTCAACCTGGCCCAACTTAACCCAATTTGACCTAAATGAGTCAAATTGAGCCGACCCTAACCAAATAAACTCCAATTGACTTGAAATTTAGGATAACCCACTTTTGGATCTGTCCAAATCAAATCCAATGCCAAATGATCATTCTACCCTTAGGTCAAGGGCATCACATGAGACAAATTACCCATGTAAGTGGTCATTTCCATTCCTTGGCCACTTGGTACTCTCAATGGTCCACCTTGGGCACAAGACACTAACCGATCCAAGGGGTGATTGGGTCGATCATGACCCATGGGAGGTGAAATCACCTCACCCTCCCCATTGGAGCATTTCAAACCCATAGGACACCTATGATTCCTCTTTGGCAGCCACCTCCACAACTTCAACCAACCAAGCCGAGCCAACTCACCTCCTCCCTGCCACCCACGACTCCCTGAGATGGTTGGATGACCACTAGAAGTCAAACCCAATCCCACCATCGGATCAAGATGAATGGTGGTATACACCCCCTCATTTTCACTCAAACACACACAAAAATCATTCCTCAAACCCTCCACAAGACGACGCTGTGAGCCATTCCCTAAGCTCCCAAGCTCATTCTCGATTGGAAAATGCCATTCTATCCATCCCAAACGGGCACTCCCATTTCCTAAGCTCCCAAGCTCGTTCCTCGATTGAAAAATGCCATTCTTATTTGTCAAATAGACACTCCATTGACCTAACTTACCCATTTACCATCAAACTCAAATTAACTTTGCATGCACCTTCCTAGGCCTCATCGAAAATAATGAATCATCTCCCAAGCTTGAGCATGAGGTGGACTTCTATCAAAGTTGAGCTCCAAATCATCGGTTCATGGCCTTATGAGCAAACGTCAAGGAATTGATCCAATTATTTCTCAATAAGGCTTTATCTCCACTAGATGAAGCTTCCTCAATCATTCGAGCCACCGGTCTTGAGCTCCAGTGAGGTATTCTTCCAAAACTGATCCTTGGGCAAAAATGGGTTGGAGCTTTTTGAAGAAAACTTGCATCTCTTGTGATCTTGATCATTGGATCCCCTCCGATCGATGTCGTGAAGGTGTGGGATCCATTTGGAGTTGATCCAACTTGGGTAAGCTCGGATCAAGTGAGCAATGGAGGATGACCTCCATTCTCCCTCACTCGCGTGACGTTAGATCACCCATCATCCGTTCCACTTGATCGAAATGGATGGTTGTGATTAGATCTGCTAGATCGATCTGATTTAATCTTATTAAGCTATGGGATTAATCATAGCCATCCAATCTGATCATAGATGAGAAAGCACCGCCACCATGTAGCTCTTGAGTCGGATAAGTTTTAAGTAGCCAAATCCTAAACCTAAACCTAAATTAAAAACTAAATAAAAACCTAAACCTAAAAAAATAAACCTAAAAATAGAACCTAAAAAAACCTGAAACCTAAACTAAAAAAAAAAACGTAAACCTAAAATAAAAATAACATCAACATAAACCTAAATCAAAATAAACTAAACTAAAATAAATAAAACCTAAACCTAAACCTAAACCTAAAAAAAACTAAACCTAAACCTAAACCCAAACTAAATAAAAGAAAATAAACTAAAAATAAACCTAAACTAAAAAAAACCTAAGAATAAACCTAAAACCTAGACCTAAAAAAATAATATCAAAATCTAAACTTACACCTAAAAATAAAAAATAAAACCTAAACCAAAAATAAAATAAAAATAAAAAAATCAACTAAAAAAATAAACCTAAACCTAAAACTAAACCTAAAAAATAAAACAAAAAAAAACCCTAAACTAAAATAAATAAAGCAAACATAAATAAACTAAACTAAATAAAAATAAAAAATAAACCTAAATAAAAATAAAATAATAAACTAAAATAAATAAAAAATAAACTAACTTAAATCTACCATTAATTTTGAAAAAAAAACCATAAATCAGAATCTTAAACCCTAAACCCTAAACTATAAACCTAATCCTAAACCCTAAACCCTAAACCATAAAACCATAAAAAAACCTTGAACCTTAACACTAAACCCTAAACCCTAAAAGTATAAAACCCTAAAATCAAACCAAACTATAAACCCTAAACCCTAAACTCAACCTAAACCCTAAACTCCTAACCCTAAACTAAAACTAAACTAACTAAATTAATTAAAAATAAACCTAAACCTAAACACTAAAACTTATTAAACCTAAACCTAAACTTAAACCCTAAGAATGGGCAACCTGACAAGAAGAACATCACCATTAACCGTGCTTAGTATAGATCTAGATGAGGAACGAGGTGGTTATCGCAAAGGGTGGTGGGGATCTGAGGTGTGGTGGATATGTGGGTGGTGGGATCAATAATGGTTATGGAGTAGGAGAGCACGGAGGTTACAAACCATGGTGGGTGTGAGGAGAGATCGGGATATGGATCATGCCACTGAGAGGTCGAGTGGTTCTCATGGGAATTGGAGAAATCAAGAATACATCTAATCTCCCGCTTATGGAACTGCCTTTACATTACGATTCTAGTTATCTAGGGTTTTGATTTGCTATGCTGCTCATTTTTTATCTATGTCGTCGCTCGTGTCTTAGAAAACTAGGTGTGTTACTTGGTTGATGAAATCAAACAAAAGAAAAGTTGAATAAGAATTTGTTCTCTGTTAAAAAAACCAAAAACTATAAACCCTAAACTAAAACCTGAACCCTAAACCTAAAACCAAAATGAATAACCTTAAACCCTAAACCGTCAAAACCATAAACCCTAAACCCAAAACCCTAAACCCTAAAACCTTAAACCCTAAACTGTAAAACCTAAACCCTAAACCATAAACCCTAAACCCTAAGCCCTAAACCCTAAACCCTAGAACCCTAAACCTTAAACCTTAAACTTTAAACCCTAAACCCTAAACCTAAATCACCTAAAACCTAAACCTAAACTAATAAAACCAAAAAATAAAATAAATAAAACCTAAACCTAAATAAAATAAAATAAAATAAAACCTAAATTAAACATAAACCTAAACCTAAACCTAAACCTAAGCCAAACTTAAACCTAAAAATAAAATAAAATAAAAAATATAAACTAAGCTAAAATAAAATAAATAAAAATATAAACTAAATAAAAAAATAAAAGAAACCTAAAAATAAAAAACCTAAACATAATAAAACCTAAATGTAAAATAAAAATAAAATGAACTTAAAATAAAATAAAATAAAATGAAATAAAATCTAAACCTAAAAAATAAACCTAAATATAAACCATAAAAATAAATAAAAAGTAAACCTAAACTAAAATAAACTAAACTAATATAAATAAAATCTAAACCTAAACCTAAAATAAATTAAACCTAAACCCTAAACTAAATAAAATAAAATAAACTAAAAATAAACCTAAACCTAAACTAAAAAATAAACCTAAAATAAACCTAAAACAAAAAACTAATACCTAAACAAAAATAATAAATAAAACTAAACTTAAACCTAAAAAAAAAACATAAACTTAAAAAAAATAAAATAAAATAAAACTAAACTAAAAAATAAACATAAACCTAAACCTAAGCAAAAATAAACTAAAATAAAACCTAAACTAAAATAAGTAAACATTAAATTAATAAACTAAACTAAAAAAAATAAAAAAATAAACCTCAATAAAGTATAAAATAAACCAAAAACCTTCTAGTTTACTTAATTTAAAAAGAAACCCTAAACATAAAAATCTAAACCCTAAACCCTAAAACTAACTTTAAACCCTAAACCCTAAACCCTAAACACTAACCTTAAACCTAAACCCTAAACACTAAAAACTAAAAACCCTAAACCCTAAAGCCAAAACCCTAAACATAAAGCATAATGTAACCTTAAACCCAAAACCCTAAAGCAAAATGTAACCCTAAACCCTAAGCTAACCTTAAACCCAAACCCTAAACCATTAACCCTAAAAACCCAAAACCATAAACTCTAAAGCCTAAAAACTAAACCCTAATCCCTAAACCATAAACCCTAACCCTAAACCTTAAACACTAAAACCCTAAACCCTAAAATCCTAAACCCTAAACCATAAATCCTAAGCCCTAAACTTTAAACACTAAAAACCTAAAAAGCTAAACCTAAACTAGATAAAACATTAAAATAAATAAACTAAACCATAAATAAATAAAATAAAATCTAAACTGAAACCTAAAAATAAAATTAAATAACAAACTAAAAATAAAATAAATAAAAACCTAAACTAAATTAAAAAATAATATAAACTTAAGAATAGAAAACCTAAATAAAATAAAACTAAATGTAAAATAAAGAAAAATAAACCTAAAATAAAATAAAATAAAAACTAAATAAAACCTAAACCTAAAAAATTAACCTAAAAATAAATAAAAAATAAAATCAAAATGCTAATCTTAAAAAAACCTAAACCTAAATTAAAAATAAAATAAATAATATAAAATAAACCTAAACCTAAACTAAATTAAATAAATAACACCTAAACCTAAACCCAAAATAAACTAAACCTAAACCTAAACATAAACTAAATAAAATAACCTAAAAATAAACCAAAACCTAACCTAAAAAATAAAACCTACAAATAAACCTAAAATAAAAACCTAAAACCTAAACCTAAAAAAATAAAATAAAAATCTAACCTAAAACTAATAATAAAAAATAAAATCTAAATCTACAAGATAAAATAAAAATAAAACTCAACTAAAAAAAACCTAAATCTAAACTTAAAATTAAAAAATAAAGTAAAATTAAAAATCTAAACTAAAATAAATAAACTAAACTAAATAAAAATAAAAAATTAACCTAATTAAAAATAAAAAATAAAGTAAACTAAAATAAATAAAAAATAAGCTAAATATACTAAATAAATCTAAACCTATCGGTTTACTTAATTTTAAAAAAAAACCTTAAACACTAAATTCTAAACCCTAAACCCTAAACCTTAAACCGTGAACCTACAACTCTAAACCTATAACCCAAACCCTAAACCCCAAAAAACTGTAAGCCCTAAACCTTAAACCAAAAAAACATAAAACCTAAAACCCTAAACCCAAAACCTTAAACCCTAAACTCTAAACACTATGACCTAAATACTAACCCTAAACCCTAAACCCTAAGCCCCAAAGCCAAAACTCAAACATAAAGTAACTAAATAAATTAAAAAATAAACCTAAACCCTATGATTGGGCACAACCTAGACGGGAGGTACATCACCGTCAACCAAGCTTAGTCTAGATCCGGAGATGGAGGTGAAGCGAGAGGCAATGGTTATCACAGTGGTGGTGGGGGATCTAGAGGTGTTGGTGGATGTGGAGGTGGTGGTTAGAGTAGTGGTGGTTATGGAAGGAGGAGCGGTTATAAATGGTGGTGGCTAAGGAGAGATCGAAGATATGATGGTTGATCCCGCTACTCGATAGGCCAAGGTGGTTCTGATGGGAACTGGAGAAACTAAAAAACAACCGATCCAATCTGCTGCTTATGAAACTAAGTCTTTACAATAGAGATGGTTCTAATTATCTATTGTTTTTTATTTGCACTATGTGTGCTCATTTTTTATATATCGTCGCTTGTGTCTTAGAAAACATGGTGTGTTACATGGTTCATGAAATCGAAAAAAAGAAATGTTATGTCTGAATTTGTTCTTTGTTAAACAAAGAAACTAAAAACCCAAAACCCAAAACTAAAACCTAAACCATAAACCTAAAACCTAAACCCTAAACCCTAACAACCAAAAACCCTAAACCCTAAACCCTAAACCTAAACCTAAACCCTAAAACCATAAACCCTAAATCCTAAACCCTACACCCTAAACCCTAAACCCTAAACCCTAAATCCTAAACCCCAAACCCTATACCCTTAAACTCTAAACTTTAAACCCTAAAACCTAAACCAAAAATTATAAAAACCTAAACCTAAACTAAATAAAACTAAAAAAATAAAATAAATAAAAAACCTAAACCTAAATAAAATAAATAAAATAAAATAAAATAAAAACCAAAATTAAAACATAAACCTAAACCTAAACCTAAAAATAAAATAAAATAAAAAATATAAACTAAGCTAAAATAAAATAAATAAAAACCTAAACTAAATTAAAAAAAACCTAAAAATAAAAAAACCTAAATATAATAAAACCTAAACGTAAAATAAAAATAAAATGAAGTTAACATAAAATAAAATAAAAACTAAATAAAAATCTAAACCTAAAAAAATAAAACTAAATATAAAACCTAAAAATAAATAAAAAATAAAACCTAAACCTTACACTAAAATACCTAAACATAAAATACATAAATAAAAAATAAACCTAAACTTAAACCTAAACTAAAATAAACTAAACTAATATAAATAAAATCTAAACTTAAACTTAAAATAAACTAAACCTAAACCCTAAACTAAATAAAATAAAATAAACTAAAAATAAACTAAAACCTAAACTAAAAAATAAAACCTAAAAATAAACCCAAAATAAAAACCTAATACCTAAACAAAAATAATAATAAATAAAAACTAAACCTAAACCTAAAAAAAAAAAAAACATAAACTTAAAAATAAAATAAAATAAAACTAAACTAAAAAAATAAACATAAACCTAAACCTAACCCTAAAAAATAAACTAAAATAGAAAACCTAAACTAAAATAAGTAAACATAAAATTAATAAACTAAACTAAATAAAAATAAAAAATAAACCTCAATAAAAGTATAAAATAAACCAAAACCTTCTGGTTTACTTAATTTAAAGAAACCCTAAACCCTAAACATAAAATTCTAAACCCTAAATCGTAAACCCTAAAACTAACTCTAAACCCTAAACCCTAAACACTAAACCCTAAACAGTAACCCTAAACCTAAGCCATAAACACTAAACACTAAAAACCCTAAACCCTAAAGCCAAAACCCTAAACCCTAAAGCATAATGTAACCTTAAACCCTAAACCCTAAAGAAAAATGTAACCCTAAAACCCTAAACCCTAAAGTCTAAAAACTAAACCCTAATCACTAAACCATAAACCCTAACCCTAAACCTAAAACACTAATATCCTAAACCTTAAAATACTAAACCCTAAATAATATACCCTATGCCCTAAACTCTAAACCCTAAAAACCTAAAAAGCTAAACCTAAACTAAATAAAACATTAAAATAAATAAATAAATAAACTTAAACCTAAATAACAAAAAAAAATAAAATAAAATCTAAATTGAAACCTAAACCTAAACCTAAAAAATTAATTAAATAATAAAATAAACTAAAAAATATAATAAATAAAAACCTAAACTAAACTAAAAAATAATATAAACTTAAGAATAGAAAACCTAAATAAAATAAAACTAAATGTAAAATAAAGAAAATAAACCTAAAATAAAATAAAATAAAACTAAATAAAACCTAAACCTAAAAAATTAACCTAAAAATAAATAAAAATAAAATCAAATGCTAATCTTAAAAAAACTTAAACCTAAATTAAAAATAAAATAAATAATATAAAATAAACCTAAACCTAAACTAAAATAAACTAAACTAAAATAAATAAAACCTAAACCTAAACCTAAAATAAACTAAACCTAAACCTAAACATAAACTAAATAAAATAAAATAAACTAAAAATAAACCAAAACCTAAACTAAAAAATTAAACCTGCAAATAAAGCTAAAATAAAAACCTAAAACCTAAACCAAAAAAATAAAATAAAAACCGAACCTAAAACTATAAAAAAAAATCTAAATCTAAATGATAAAATAAAAATAAAACTCAACTAAAAAATAAACCTAAATCTAAACTTAAACCTAAAAAATAAATTAAAATTGAAAATCTAAACTAAAATAAATAAACTAATCTAAATAAAAATAAAAAATAAACCTATGTAAAAATAAAGTAAACTAAAATAAATAAAAAATAAACTAAATATACTAAATAAATCTAAACCTACCAGTTTACATAATTTAAAGAAAACCTTAAACCCTAAATTTTAAAGCCTAAACCCTAAACCCTAA
This sequence comes from Cymbidium sinense, assembly GCA_021442155.1. Lineage (NCBI taxonomy): Eukaryota > Viridiplantae > Streptophyta > Magnoliopsida > Asparagales > Orchidaceae > Cymbidium > Cymbidium sinense. The sequence continues at coordinate 157,730 of JAKCPB010001474.1, read as the reverse complement.
AGGCTAAACCCTAAACATACAACCCTAAACCTAAACCCTAAACCCTAAACCCCAAAAAACTATAAACCCTAAACCTAAAACCCAAAAAACATAAAACCTAAAACTTTAAACCCTAAACCTAAAATTGTAAACTCTATATCCTAAAACCTAAACACTAACCCTAAACCATAAACCCTAAGCCCCAATCCCAAAATTCAAACATAAAGTAACTAAATAAATTAAAAAATAAACCTAAACCCTAAGAATGGGTAACCTAGATGGGAGGAACATCACCATCCAAGATTAGTCTAGATCAATGGAGGAAGCGAAAGCATGGTTATCGCATGGTGGTGGGGATCTAGAGGTTGTGGATGTGGTGGTGGTTAGAGCAAAGGGTGGTTATGGAAGCGGGAGGAGCCAGGTTATAGTCGTGGTGGTGGAGAGAGATCAAGATATGATGGTTGATCTCGCCACTGAGAGGCCAAGGTGGTTGATGGGAACTGGGAAATCAAGAACATCCCATCTATTGATTATGAAACTATGTCTTTATAATAGAGATGATTCTAATTATCTAGGGTTTTTGATTTGCTCTATGTGTGCTCATTTTTTATCTATCGTCGCTTATGTCTTAGAAAACATGGTGTGATACTTGGTTCATGAAATTGAAAAAAAGAAATGTTGAGTCTAAATTTTTTTTTCTGTTAAAAAAAAAACCAAAAACCCAAAACCCCAAACTAAAGCCTAAACCATAAACCTATAACCTAAACCCTAAAAACCCTAAACCCTAAACCCTAAAACCTAAACCATAAATCCTAAAACCTTAAACCCTAAACCCTAACCCTAAAACCTAAACCCTAAACCCTAAACACTAAATCCTAAACCCCAAACCCTATACCCTAAACCCTAAACTAACCCTAAACCCTAAACCCTAAACCCTAAACACTAAAAACTAAAAAATTTAAACTTAAACTAAATAAAACCTAACAATAAAATAAATAAAAAAACCTAAACCAAAATAAAATAAAATAATAAAATAAATTAAGAATAAAACCTAAACCTAAACCTAAAGAAAATAAAATAAAAAATAAAATAAAATAAATTAATAAAAAAACCTAACTAAACTAAAAAAAATAAAAAACCTAAATAAAATAAAACTAAACTTAAAATAAAATAAAATAAACCTAAACCTAAACTAAATTAAAATAAATAAACTAAAATAAATAAAAAACCAAACTAAACCTAAGTTAAATAAAATAAAATAAAATAAAAAATAAACCTAAACCTAATCTAAAAAAAAATAAAACTAAAATAAACTAAAATAAAACTAAAACCTAAACCTAAAAAAAAAAAATAAATTAAAACCTAAACCTAAACTTAAAAAATAAAAAAATAAAACTTAAACCTAAAAATAAAATAAAGAAAACTAAACTAAAAAATAAACCTAAACCTAAACCTAAACCTAAAACATAAACTAAATTAAAAAATATCTAAACTAAAATAAAAAAACCTAAAATAAATAAACTAAACTAAATAAAAATAAAAATTAACCTAAATAGAATTAAAAAATTAAATAAACTAAATAAATTAAATAAACATAAATCTACCAATTTACTTAATTTTAAAAAAAATTAAAAAAAAGCCCCAACCCTAAACCCTAAATATTGAAACTAATCCTAAACCCTAAACCCTAAACCTTGAACCCTAAACCTTGAACCCCAAACCTTAAAACCCTAAACCCTAAACCCTAAGCCCTAAACCCTAAATTAAAACTAAACTAATCCTAACCTAAACTAAACCCCTAAACTAAACCTAAACTTAAACCCTAAACCTAAAACCCTAAACTAAATCTAAACCCTAAACCCTAAACTCCTAAACCCTAAATCATACAAATCTAAACCTAACCTAAACCCTAAACCATATACCTAAAACCCTACAAAACCCTAAATGTTAACCATAAACCCTAAACCTAAACCCTCAAGACCCTAAATCCTAAAGCCTAAACACTAAAGCCTAAAACCTAAACCATAAAACCTAACCCTTAACCTTAAACCCTAAATTCTAAACCCTAAACCTTAAACCCTAAACCTTAAACCCTAAACCCTAAACCCTAAATCTTAAATCTTAAACCAAAAACCCTAAACTTATTTTTACATTTTGGCCTGAGCTAGGTTATGTTTTTGACCTCTTACTTTTGGGTTGGCCTAGTGATTCTTATCTTTCTAGCTTAGGTTGGCTTGGTTTTTTTAGTCTGGTGGCTACTATCTTCTCTGCCTTATTACTGTGGTTGTTAGTGGATAACATGTTTTCTGCTCTAGCTTCATTCTATTTTTTGCACGATTAGTTTTGTTGCCTCTCCTCTTGAAATTGAATTTCTTTTTGCTAGTTTTTTATGGTTGGATGGGTGGCCTTCCTAGTGGGAACTACTATTGGTTGTTGCTTTTTGGGCCTTATTTTGGAGAGTGTCTTGGCTACTTTTTTGTGGATTGCCTCCCAGTTTTTTATTATTTATTGCTGGATCATTCTTTTGCCTTGGTTTTATGTTTGGTTATTCTCCTAGTATTAGCCTCTGCTAGGTGCATTGTTTGTAGTAGGTTTTGTCTTGTTATCATGCTTTCTATCATGTTAGTCTTTTTTTTGCTAGGGAAGTTTAGTTTTTGAGTGGTCCTGGCTACCCACTGCTATTGCCTTTCTATGGTGGTTGTGCTTCTCTTGGACCTCTGTTGTGTGGTGCTTTGTTGGTTTTATACTTATTGTTGGCTGTTGGGGATGCTTCCTTTGTTGGCTACTTATGATGGGCTATTCTCTAGTGGTTGTCTTATGGCTATTTTACTTAGCTAGTTTGGTTGGAGGACTTTTAGTTGTCCTTGGAATCTTGGTTGGTTGATTTTTTTCTTGTTGGTCTTTTCCTTGTTCTTGGACAATTTGGAGCCTTTTCTATGCTGATCGAACCTTTGTTGATCCTTTTGGATTGGACATTTTGGTATCGGGTGGTTGGTGGCAGCCTTTGGCCTTCTTTTGAGTGGCTATTTTGTCTTCTGGTGATTTTCACTAATTGTATCTTATGTTTTGTTCAGTTGATGGTTTAATTTATGACATGTTTAGTCTTTCATGGTTGTTCACCCTAGTTTGGCTTGGTGACTGCTACTAGTTGATACTTTGTCTTGAGGGCTCCAATCTTGGTTTTGTTGGTTATTTCTCTATTAATTGGCATGGGTCTGGTGCTTGTTGATGGCTGGTTTTGGTTTTCCTTAGTTTGGAGCTTGGATGGGTATTTGGATAATGGCTATCTTTGGTGTTCTGACTTTGTTTTAGACTCTCTCTAGGTTATTATGATTAGTCTGTTGTGTTTTTTTTTGTGGTTTAGCTGCTAGCTAGTTGCTAGTTGGTTTCTCTTTATTTAATGGTGCAGGATCTAGAACTCTACGGACTCCTAGTCTTGGATGTTTACTTGTAAGAGGTATGCTGGCTATGATGGCTTTGATGTTACTCACCTCTTATCTCTAGTTGGTAGCATTACATATGATTGTAATCCATCTTTATGAAGTTGGATGCTCATATGTATTGTTGCCCCTTGGGATGATCTGAATTGAGCCTTCTCTTTCTGCCTCTATCCTTTCCTCTCTCCATCCTTATCCTTTTAGCTATGACTTTACCATTGTAGTGTTTTGTAGAATTCTTTTATAGATTGGAACTTTGAAAGAGGAATGGTCATTACTCACCAACCTAAGTGTTATTGTGGATCTTGCTTATCTTACCTTCAAAGGAATCATGAACCTGTCGACTCATCCTTTTACTATTTTAAGCATTTATTTTAGTCTTACTATGTCTTCTTCTCTTATAATTTTAGCTTGTATTTGCTCTTTTATTTTCTTTTCTTTCTAATGTACTTAGATGGGATTTAGCTCTTAGGTTTCATCTCTAAGAGTAGTTGAATCTTACAGTTTGCTTTTAAGGACATTATATCTTTTCCTTTTATGGTAATAAAATTCTAACTTTCTCCCATAAAAAACCCTAAACCCTAAACCCTAAACCTTAAACCCTAAACAACTCTAAACAACCCTAAACCCTAAAACCTTAATCCCTAAACCCTAAACCCTAAACACAAACTATAAAACCTAAACCCTAAACCCTAAACTAAATAATAAACCCTAAACTTAAACCCTAAACTAATCCTAAACCTAAAGCCTAAACACTAAACTAAACCCTAAACCTTAAAACCTAACCCTAAACCTTAAACCCTAAAAGCATAAACCTAAACCTTAAACCCTAAACCCTAAACCCCTAAACAACCCTAAACCCTAAACCCCAACCCTAAACCCAAAGCCCAAACCCTAAACCTAAACCTGTAACTAAAGAAATTAAGAATTTAAACCTAAAACCTAATAAACCTAAACCCAAACCTAAACCCTAAGAATGGTGAACCTTGATGACAGAACATCAAACAAGGCTCACCTAGATCTGTAGTGGAGGCTAAAAAGGTGGCATCATAATGGTGGTGGGGATCTCTGCTAGTGGATATGGAGGTGGTGATCAGCAGTGGTTATGGAAGGAGGAGTGATGTGGTGGCTAATAATTGGAAAGCTCCTTTACATCCTGATAATTTGATTATGGGGATGAATAGACTTTGGTTTAAACTTAAAATACTTAAATAAAATTTGGGTTGGTAGAACAAGCATTACTCTAATAACCTTTATGCTAATATTAAAGATATGGAAAAATTGTTTGTGATCTTGAAATCTCTATTATGTGTGATCCTTCTACGATTAAGGACTTCACTGAGGTGAAAGAAAAACTTGTTAACTTCCAAAATATGGAAGAGACTTACTTGTGCCAAAAAGCTGCTAGTAAGCATATTGCAGATGGTGATAAGAATACTAGGTTTTTTCATGCTTTAGTTAATAAAAAGAGGGCTTCAAATAATATTCAAAAAATTAAAAATGATACTGGATTTTGGATTACGAAGAATAATGATATTAAGGAATTAGTTATCAATTACTTTAGAAATATGCTTAGCAAGAGTTGCTCTAATGAAGCTATTTCTAAATCTTATTTGATTCCTTCTATTATTTCTAATGATGATAATGATTTGCTTACCATTGTGCCTAATGAAGATGAAAATGTTGCAAGTCCTTAATAGCATGAATATAGATGTTGTTGTTGGTATGGAGGGTTTCACTACTAAATTTTTTCAAAAATGTTGGTTTAACAATAAAAATGATTTGATTGAGGTTGTGGTTGATTTTTTTAATGGTAATCCTCTTCCTAGATATTTTTATGGTACTTACATCATTCTCATACCTAAGAAAGATAATCCGAACTATTGAAGTGATTTTAAACTTATTCATATTTGCACTTTCTTCAATAAGTTGATTTCCGAAATTCTAACCAAAAGGCTTAGTCCTTCACTTAATAAAATTATCTCTCTCAACCAAACTGGTTTTTTTTAGAGGTAGATCTATTTCTGATAATATTTTACTAACCCAAGAATTAATTCATGATATTGATGCCAAGACAAGAGGTGGCAACATTCTTTTCAAATTAGATATTACCAAAGACTTTGATAACATTTCTTGGGACTTTCTTTTCCATATTTTGAATTCATTTGGCTGATAGATTTATTTTTTTAATTAAAAATTGATTTAATAATGCTTGGTTTTCTATAATGCTCAATGGGGAAGCCTTGGGTTTCTTTCCCCCTTCTTATGGCTTAAGACAAGGGGATCCTTTATCTCCTGCTTTATTTATTATCGTTGTTGAGAACTTATCTAAGAGCATCAATGATTTATTCTTTAACAATCCTATTATATACTGAACTCTGGTGGTCTTCTATTTCCCATTTAAGCTTTGTAGATGATTTCATTAATTTTTGCAATGCTTCTATTCATCACATCAAGCATCTCAAGTAATTTTTAAATAAATTTAGTAGAGAAAGTGGCCTTTCTATCAATGATAACAAAAGCTATTTTATCACTTCCTCTCGTATCTCCAATAATAAAATCAATCAAATCTTGCATATCACTAATTTTAAGCATCAACACTTACCTCTAAAGTACTTGGGTGCTCCTCTCTTTAAAGGACCGTAATGATCCCAACTCTTTACTGAGCTAATTTAAAAAATTTTAAATTAAATTTCTATTTGAAAATTTTGTTTACTTTCCTTTCGTGGCGGGCTCACATTTCTTAAAAGCACTCTCAATTCAATGTCTCTCTATTTGATTCAAACTATTATCCCCACTAATGTTACTCTCATCAGAATTGATCGATTATTTAATAAATATTTTGGGGCTCCAATAACTCTACCAAAATAATGCATTGGACATCTTGGCATAAATGTTGTAGTCCTTTGGGTGAAGGTGCTCAAGGTTGCAAACCTATTCGTGATGCTATCACCACTTTCTCTCATAAGCTCTGGTGGAATTTTAGAAAAAATGATAGCCTTTGGGATAATTTTATAATGGAAAAATATTGCTAAGGTAAACACTCTTTTATCTGTGTGTATAAAGTTGGTGACTCTCTAGTTTGGAAAAGGCTTTGATTCATTAAATGGGTTGTTGAATCCTTAATATCTTGCAGTATTCATTCGGGTACTTCTTTCTTTTGGCAAGACAATTGGACTAGCAATGGCTCCATTGGCACCCTTTTATCTACCCACTCTACTACTGCTACCAAAGTTAACTCTTTTTGGCTTAATAATAATTGGAATGAAAGTAAACTTGAGATTTATATCCATATTTCTCTTTTTGACAATTTTAGAAATATCCCCATTTCTTCTAACTAACCTGATCAAATTCTTTTTAAGCTTTCTTATAATTGTGATTTTGTTCTTAAAGAGCTTTGGAATTTTATTAGAATTAACCATAACCCCTCCAATGTCTTTATTAAACTTTGAAACAATATCATTCTCATTTCCTATTTTATTTTAGCTTAGAGGATTTGAATAACATTATTCCTGAGGACTCTTTGCTCTAGACAAAAGGGTTATTGACCATCAAAATGTTATTGTTGCTTTCATATTGAAAATGTAAATCATGTTTTTGTCAATGATGTTATTGCTTCTAAATTTGGCTTTGGTATGATGATTTATTTAACACCAATTATTTTCATGGTTCTCTTTCTTTAAATCAACTTCTTGAAGTTTGTTTCAAAAAAATTATGAAAGGTCATATTAAAGTTTTAATTACTATTACCCTTCTCTGATTTTTCTAGATGGATAGAAATGATTCTAAATATCGTGGCACTTCTATGAACCATAAAAGGATCCTGGCTAGAACTAAAGATAAAATTCATGCTTTATTTAATGCTAATCTTATTAGTAACATTCAGTTTAGAGGATATAAATAAGTGGCTAAAAAATTTAGTATCATTCTGCCTGACTTGGACTCTTAGAAAGGTGTGAGGATTATCAATTGGATCAAACCTAAAGACAACTTGATTAAAGTGAATACTGATGGTTTTGTAGCTTCCAATAAATATGGCTATGGTGGTACCCTTAGGGATTCTAAAGGTGCTGTCATTTGTGCTTTATCCTATCATCTCAAAGCCTATTCTGTTATTTTTGTTGAGCTTATGATTGTTAATAAAGCTATTGAAACTTGTTTGAATAGAGGTTTTCTCAACATCTGGTTTAAAGTTGATGCTCTCTTACTTCTTTACATGCTTAATTCTAATAGAAATGGGAATGCTAAATTATTTTATCTCTTTAATCATACAAAAAAATATTCTTTTTCAATTTTGTTTTAAAATTTACCACATCCTTCGTGAAGGTAATGCTTGTGCTGATTTCATCGCAAATTTAGGTGCCAACCTAACTAAGTTCACTTTACATGACAACTAAAAATTTCCTAGACTATTAAGAGGCTTGGTTAATCTGAATAATACTGGATTGCCTTATCTCAGATTATAATTTCTTAGCTTGGTTACTTTTGTGTTGGTTTTTGATGAGACTTTGCTTTTGTTTGCCCTTTGTTAAACCCTATTTAGGTTGTGGTTATCAACTTATTTTCTCTTATTGGCCTAAGCTGGGTTATGTTTTTGATCTCTTACTTTTTGATTAGCTTAGTTTTTGCACTTGGTTATTGTAAGTGCCTAGGTTGTTTTTTTTTAGCTTGGTGGCATCTATATTCGTCTGGTTAACATAATTTTCCCTCGTATTTTTTATATCCTCCTTTTGGGTTGTGGCTATCGCTATGGGTTTTTCTTTTATATGGGTTTTACCTCTTTTTGGCTACTGTGGTGGTTGCTGTGGTGGCTTTGTTGGGTGGTTATTGCTTTGGGTTGTTATTTGGATGGCTCATTATTTTGGCTATTTTCTTCATTTTGTTGAATGATCTGGGGGGTTATTGATGGTTTATCTCTGGCTTAATTTTGGCATCATGGAGGTTATTTGGATGTTATTTTCTCTATTTTGTTGACTGGGGCTTGGTGGTCATTTTGTTCATTTTGTTTTGTTTTTTTATTATGGTTTTAACCTACTCCTATGTTGGCCTTCCTCTTTTGGCTGCAATGGCTTTGGGTTTGGGTATTTTCTTGGATTGGCTAGTTGAAGATTATTTTGTGGCTATTAGTTGGCCTAGGGTGCTTTTATTGTTGTTATTCCTATTGGTTGGCTTGTAGTCTATCTTACTAGGCTTTGCACCTTTCCATCTTTCGCTGGCTTTTCTACTTGGATTGGATTTTTTTTCCTTGGTTAGGTTTGGCAACTACTGCTGCTTCTACACTTTCCCTAGTTATCTTGCATGATTTTGGTTTGATGACTGTTGTTGGCCTTTATAGTAACTTGGGTTTTCTACTACTGTGGTGGTTGGCTAGGAGGATATGTCGGCTGGCTGGTTTGGTTAGTTGTATTGGTTGGCTGGGTTGGTTTGAGGGGTGGCTATTTTGGCCAATTTTTCCTGCTCCTTTGGGGAATATTCTGGGAACCTACTATGTTCTTTCAGTGACCTATATTTTTGGTTTCCTCCTGGTTTATTTTGTCTCTCTTGGCTATAGCTAACCCCCCTTTTTTCTATTTGAGTGATTTCATTCGCTACCTTTTCTAGTTAGGTCTTATTTTTATGGCTAATTTTTCTCCTTTATTATGGAGATATGAGCACTTGTATTTATTTTGCTCTTATTTATCTCTGGTTTATGTTGTTACCCCTGTCATGATGCTTGCTCTTTTGGATTTTGTTATTCCTTTTTGGTGGTTTCTTTGGTGGTGCTCCTACTATACTACTACTGTCCCTGATGGTTGGTTGATTATCTTTCTTATTGGACTTGATTGTTCTGGTGGCTTGGTGGTTGGCTGTTATGTTTACTATTTGGAGGATTTTGCAGCCTTGTTGGATGAAAGACTTTGGATGATGGGCTACATGAGGTATGCTAGCTTTGATGGCCTTGATGTTTCCCACTCTTTCTTCTTTTGGGTGGTAGCATTATATGTAATTGTAACCCTTCTCCTGAAGTTTGGCTGCATACATAGAGTGTTGCTCCTTGAGATGATTAGAATCGAGCCTGAGCCTTTTTGTTACTTTACTCCTATTTGCTCTTACTTTTTATGCTGGCTTAATTATACTCATCCTTTCAAAAGTATGTCACATATTTCTTTTATAAGTAGGAGAGTCTTGGTGGATCTTGCTAAGAAGGACCAAATGAAGTTTTGCTCACATTGATTTTCTGTTGTTGATTTTTTGGTTTTTCTTTCGCTTTCCTTCATTATTATAATAGTTGGGGTTTACTCTTTAGGATTTATTGTAGCACTTTGAGCATTAGCTTAGAGATTTACCCCCTCTAAGGACTTTGTACTTTTTCTTTGTGGCAATAAATATTTACCTAATTTCCCTAAAAAAACCCTAAACTAACCCTAAATCATAAACCCTAAAAAGCTAAAAACCTAGACCTAAACTAAACAAAACCTAAAAATAAAATAAAATAAAAACATAAACTAAAACCTAAACCTAAACCTAAACCTAAAAAAGAAAATAAAATAAAAAATAAAAACTAAACAAAAATAAAATAAATAAAACCTAATCTAAACTAAAAATTTAAAACCAAAATAAAATAAAAACTAAACCTAAAATAAAAATAAAATAAACCTAAAATAAAATAAAATAAAACTATATAAAAAGCACAATAAAAATAAAAAAATAAACCAAAATAATAATAATAAATAAAATAAACTATAATAAAGAAAAAATAAACAAAATAAACCTAAACCTACTAGTTTACTTAATTTTTAAAAAATAAAAAATTAAAAAAGTAAAAAAATTAAATAAAAAACCTTAACCCTAAACCCTAAATCATAAACCCTAAACTCTAAACCTACAACCCTATATCTTAAATCCTAAACCCTAAACCCTAAACCATAAACCTAAACCCTAAACAATAAAACCCTAAACCCTAAACCCTAAACCCTAAACCCAAAACCCAAAACCCTAACCCCTAAGCCCTAAACCCTAAACCCTATACCCCAAACCCTATACCCTAAACCATAAACTATAAAAACCTAAAACCTTAAAACTTAAACCTAAACTAAATAAAATCTAAAAATAAATTAAGAAAACAAAACTTAAACCAAAATAAAATACAAAAATAAAATAAAATAAAACATAAACTAAAACCTAAACCTAAATAAACTTAAAATAAACCAAAATGAAAATAAAATAAAAAATAAAACTAAACTAAAATAAATTAAATTAAAACCTAACCTAAACTAAAATAAAAATAAAATAAAATAAAAACTAAACCTAAAATAAAAATAAAATAAACCTAAAATAAAATAAAATTAAAACTAAATAAAAACCTAAACCTAAAAATTAAACCAAAAATAAAACTTAAAAAAATAATCGAAACCCTAAACTAAAAAAAACTTAAACCTAAATCTAAACTAAATTAAACTAAACTAAAATAAATAAAACCTAAACTTAAACCTAAACTTAAAATAAACTAAGCATAAACTTAAACATAAACTAAATAAAATAAAATAAACTAAAAATAAACCAAAACCTAAAAATAAACCTAATATAAAAACCTAAAACCTAAACCAAAAAACATAAAATAAAAACCTAAACATAAACTTAAAAATAAAAAATAAAGCCTAAACCTAAAAAATAAAAAAATAAAAAAACTAAACTAAAAAATAAACCTAAAGATAAATCTAGTCCTAAAAAATAAACTAAAATAAAAAAATCTAAACTAAAGTAAATAAACCTAAAATAAATAAACTAAACTAAATAAAAAAATAAAAAATAAACCAAATAAAATTAAAAAAATAAAATGAACTAAAATAAATAAAAAATAAACTAAATAAACCTAAACCTACAAGTTTACTTAATTTTAAAAAATGAAAATAAACCCTAACCCTAAACCCTAAACCCTAAAACTAACCATAAATCATAAACACTAAATCCTAAACCTACAACCCTAAATCCCACCCCATAGAAAACCCTAAACCTTGAATGCTAAACCCTAAATTTAAACCCTAAAAGTATAAACCCTAAAACCCACCCTAGCCCTAAACCCTAAACATTAAATCCTAAACCCCAAACCCTAAACCTAAACCTAAATTAACTAAATAAATTAAAAAAACTTAAACCCTCAAACTTAATAAACCTAAACCTAAACCCTAAGAATGGGCAGAGCCATGACAACATGAACATCACCTTCAACCGTGCTAGATCCTAAATGGAGGCAAAGGCGAGGTGGCGTTATCATAGTGGTGGTGGGGATCTGAGGTGCCGGATAAGGATGGTGAGCACTATGAGGTGGGAGAAGGGTACATCCTGGTGGCTGAGGGTGAGACTGTGGATATAATGTTGGATCCCACTACTCGAGAGGCCGCGGTGGTTTTGATGGAAACTGGAGAAACTAAAGAACGACTGATATGATCTACTGCATATGGAATTGTGTCTTTATAGTAGAGATGGTTATAATTATCTATAGTTTTCGTTAGCCATGACAGCATGAACATCATCATCAACTAGGCTCCAGATCCGCAGAAGAAGGAGAGGCTATCACAAATGGTGGGGGATCTGGAGGTACTGGTGGATATGGAGGTGCTGGTCGGAGCACTAGAGGTTATGGAGGTGGGAGGTGCGATGGAGGGTACATCCGTGGTGGTAACAGAGGGTGAGATCAGGGATATAATGTTGGATCCTATTACTCGAGAGGCCGCGGTGGTTTTGATGGGAATTGGAGAAACTAAAGAAAAATGATACAATATAGAATTGTGTCTTTACAAGAGAGATGGTTCTAATTATCTGTTTTTAATAGCTATGATAAGATAACATCACCATCAACCGTGCTCAATCTAGATCGCAAAGGGAGGCTAAGGTGGAGGTGGTATCAAAGGGTGGTGGGGATCCGAGGTGTGGTGGATATGGAGGTGGTGGTAGCACCGGAGGAATGGAGGTGGGAGGAGGAGGTACCGGTGGTGAGGAGATCAGGATATAATGTTGGATCTCGCTACTCAAGAGGTCATGGTGGTTTTGATGGGAACTGGAGAAACAAAAGAACCTAACGACCTATATGGAATTGTGTCTTTACAAAGATAGATGGTTCTAATTATCTAGGGTTTTGATTTTCTATGCATGCTCATTTTTTTCTATGTCATCGCTTGTGTCTTAGAAAACTTGGTGTGTTACTTGGTTGATGAAATCAAAAAGAAGAAATATTGAATCTAAATTTGTTCTCTATTAAAAATACCAAAAAGCCTAAGCCTTAAACTAAAACTTGAACCTTAAACCTAAAACCTAAACCCTAAACCCTAAACCCTAAAAAAAAAAAACCCAAACCCAGAACCCAAAACCCTAAACCGTAAACCCTTAAATCCTAAAACCTATAATCTTAAAACCCAAACCCTAAACTCTAAACCCTAAACCCTAAACCCTAAACTCTAAAAACCTAAAACCTAAAACCTAAACCTAAATTAAGTAAAATAAAAAAATAAAATAAAATAAAAACCTAAACTAAAACATAAACATAAACCCAAACCTAAACCTAAATAAAAAAAAAACCTAAAAATAATCCAAAAAAAAACCTAAAACCAAAACTTTAAAAAAGAAGATAAAAACCTAAACCTAAACATAAAAATAAAATAAACCAAATGCAAACCTAAAAAAATAAAATAAAAATAAAAATAAACTAAAACCTAAACCTAAACCTAAAAAAATAAACTAAAATAATAAACCTAAACTAAAATAAATAAATGCAAATTAAATAAACTAAAACTAAATAAAATAAAAAAATAAACTTAAAATTAAAGATAAAAAATAAACTAAATAAACAGCAATACGTAACTGAACGAAGCATAATAAGAAATTAAAGAAATTTAAAATTAAAAAAAAACAAACCTTAAACTAACTAAACCCTAAACCCTAAAAAACACTATACCCTAAATGCTAAACCCTAATCCTAAACCTTAAAATTATAAACCCTAAAACACTAAAGCATAAACTCTAAACCTTAAACCCTAAACCCTAAACACTAAACCCTAAACCCTAAACCCTAAACTCCAAACCCTAAACCTAAACCTAAGTAACTAAATAAATTTTTTAAAAAAACCTAAACCCTATAACCTAATAAACCTAAACCTAAACCTAAACCCTATGAATGTGCAGAACTTTGACGTCAGGAACATCACCATCAACTAAGCTCAATCTAGATCTAGCGGTGGAGGAGAAGGCGGAAGTAACGATTATCGCAGTGGTGGTGGGGGGATCTGGATGCCCTGGTGGATAAAGAGGAGGTTGTTTGAGCAATGGTGGTTATGGAGGTAGGAGGAGCGATGGAGATTACAACCGTGGTGGTGGCGGAGGGAGAGATCGAGGATATGATGGTGGATCCCACAATTTGAGAGGTCGGGGTTGGTAAGCTACGGCGAAGAATAAATGATATGTTGTGGAACTATGTCATTATAGTAGAGATAATTTTAGATATATAGAGTTTTTGATTTGCTCTATGTGTGCTAATCTTTTATCTATGTCTTCATTTGTGTCTTAGAAAACTTGGTGTGTTACATGGTTGATGAAATCAAAAAGAAGAAATGTTGAATCATTTATTCTCTATTAAAAAATATCCAAAACCCTAAACCCAAAACTAGAACTTGAACCCTAAACCTAAAACCTAAATACTAAACCTAAACCTAAAAACCTAAACTAAAAAAAAAAAAATAAAAAAAAAAAAAAAATAAACCTAAACCCTAACCTAAACCTAAAACCTACAACCTTAAACCCATAAATCCTAAAAACCTGAACCTAAACTAAATAAAACCTAAAAATAAAATAAGTAAGAAAACATAAACCTAGATAAAATAATAATAAAATAAAATAAAAACCTAAACTGAAGCCTAAACCTAAAAATATATTAAAACAAGAAATAAAAATTAAACTAAAATAGAATAAACTAAAACCTAAACTAAACTAAAAAAAAAGTAAACAAAAAATAAAAAAACTAAATAAAATAAAAGCTAAATGAAAATAATAAATCTAAATAAAATAAAATAAAACTAATTAAAAATCTAAACCTAAAAAATAAAATAAAAAATAAATAAAAGTAAAACCTAAACCTTAAACTAAAAAATAACCTAAACCTAAACTAAAATATACTAAACTAAAATATATAAAACCTAAACCTAAACCTAAAATAAACTAAACCTAATAAAATAAATAAACCTAAAAACTAAAATAAAATAAAATAAAATTAACTAAAATAAATCTAAACCTAAACTAAAAATAAAACCTAAAATAAAAAAAATAAAAAAACCTAAAATCTAAACCTAAAAAAAAAATTAAAACCTAAACCTAAACCTAAAAATAAAAAAATAAAACCTAAACCAAAAATAAAAAAATAAAAATAAAACTAAACTAAAAAAATGAACATAAACTTAAACCTAAACCTAAAAATAAATAAAAATAAAAAATCTAAACTAAAATAAATAAACCTAAAAGAAATAAAAGAAACTAATTAAAATTAAAAAATAAAACTAAATAAAAATAAAATATAAAATTACATAATTTAAAAATAAACTAAACTAAAACCTAACCTAAACCTAACCTTAAAAAATAAATAAATAAATAAAATAAAACCCTAACACTAAACCTTAACCCCTAACCAACCCCAAAAGACCTAAATCTACAAGCATAAACCCTAGGCCTGACTCAGTCCTAAACCCCAGCAAACCCTAAACCCTAAACCCTAAAAGTAAAATAAAAGATCCAAAGACCTAAACCCTCTAACTAAACCCTGGGCTAAACCTAAACACTAAACCCACAACCTAAACTAGGCCTATGACCCTGGGCCCAGCTGAGCCCTAAACCACCCAAATCCTAAACCCTAAAAGCATAAACACTAAAACCTACCCTAAACCCTAAAATCTAAAGTGACTAAATAAACCTAAACCAACTGGTTTAATTTGTTAAAAAAAACCATACCATGATTCCTAAACCCTAAACCTAAACTGCAGACTAAAACACTAAACATACTAAACCACAACCCTAAACCCAAAACTCAAAACACTAAACCCTAATCCCTAACCCTAAACCTTAAACCCTAAAAGCAGGACCCTAAAATCATAAACCTTAAACCCTAAATCCTAAACCTAAACCTAGAGTAACTAAATAAATTAAAAAATAAATTTAAACCCTAAAACCTAATAAACATAAATCTAAACACTAGGAATGGACATAATCTTGATGACAGGAACATCATCATCAACTAGGCTCAATTTAGATCTAATGGTGGAGGCGAAGTTGGAGGCAGTGATTATCGTAGTAGTGGTGGGTGATCTGGAGGTGTTGGTGGACATTGAGGTGGTGGTTGGAGTAGTGGTGGTAATGGAGGCGGGAAGAGTGACGGAGGTTACAGCCGCGATGGTGGCAAATGGAGAGATCAAGGATATGATGGTGGATCCAACTACTCGAGAGGCCTGAGTGGTTCTGATGGGAACTAGAGAAATTGAAGAACGGCCGATCTGATCTGCTACTTATGGAATTATGTCTTTATAGTAGAGATGATTTTAATTATCTAAGTTTTTTTGATTTGCTCTATGAGTGCTCATTCTTGATCTATGTTTTCACTTGTGCCTTACAAAACTTGGTGTTTTACTTGGTTGATGAAATCGAAAAGAAGAAATATTTAATTTGAATTTATTCTCTGTTAAAAAAAACCCTAACTTAAACTTAAACCTAAAACTGCTAAACCCTAAAACTAACCCTAAACTCTAAACCCTAAACCTATAGCACTAAACCTACAACCTTAAACCCTAAACCAAAAAAAAACCTAAACCATAAATCCTGCTCCCTAAACCTTAAACCTTAAACCCTAAACCCTAAAAGCATAAACCCTAAAACCTAAACCCTAAACCCTTACCTAAAGTAAACTAAAAGAAAAAACCTAAACCCTAAAACCTAATAAACCTAAACCTAAATCTAAATTCCTTGTAAGCATGAGACATCAGCTCACGTTGACTACGTCCTTAACTTTCTTTCATTCTTACCATAAAGATTCACTCTTTCTTTCATAGTCTAAAACTTTCAAGTGCTTCTACGATTAGTTTAATTGATCCCCACCACATTTTGATTCAGTTAATGAATGATTTGGATTACTCGCATGTTTTTGCTCATCATTTTTATTTGGTTTTTAATTGTCAAATGAGGCTGCAGAAATGGACTCCACTATTTGATATTAGGGAAGAATCCACATTCATACTTGTTTGGATTTATCTCCCCAATATGCAAATTTATTTCGTTAATCATCAGTTCCTTTTTGCTGTGGATGCTTTATTTGGTTGGCCGTTGCAAATTAATCAGGCAACAACTATAAAATCTTGACCTTCTATGCCTAGAATCCTTGCTGAATTGGACATTACCAAGAAACACCACAAGGAAATTTGATTGGGATCTAAAAATTATGGTTATATGCAAAATGTTGATTTTGAAAATTTCCCTATCTTTTGTTTTCACTGTAAAATTCATGGGCACGATAATTATGAATGTTTCATTCTACATGCTCACCTAAAAGAAAATTCACAGGAAACTATTGTTCCTAACCCTAGGACCATTAAATATCAAAAAATTCAAAAAAAGGATTCATTGAATGTTCCTAATAAGGCTGTTTTACCTCTTATTTCTTCTATGCAATTGAAGGTTTCTAATGAGGAAAATAATAATTTCTCTAAACTTTTGGATGATGATTTTTTTTCCTCTGAGTCAATCCCCACATCCTTACCAATTTTGATTGACAAAAATGAAGCTTTAATTGAAAATATTAATGAGGATATCAATGTTATGCATCATTTGAATTCAATGGAGATTATAGCTTTAGATTCTCATGATGTTCAGTTTTAAAAACTCGACTTTACTTTAGTTCAAATGATTTAAATTCTCAAAAGATTGTCTACTGTCTGGTATTGAAGAAGAAGAATGGATGTTCACACTTGCCTATTAATAAATCTATTTTGGCTCCCTCTATACCTAATGCTCATTTGCCTTTAATAAATTCTAATGGCTTGGAAGAAGGAGAACTCACTTCTTCTGAGATTTCCCTCTATGACTAATGTTGTTAAATCCTTCTTGGATGATGATTCTATGGGAAAAGGAAATGGTTTCCAAATGTATCATGCTAAAAAGAAAAAAAAATGTTAAAAACTTCCCTCCCAAATTGTCCAAAAACACTAGATCTACTATGACCTCCCTCTCCTTTCAAAATTAACCTTTTCTTAACCCTTTATTTATTTCCTTATGTTTAATTTTCTTATTTGGAATTTTAGAGGGATCAATACCCTCTCTAATTGTAACCTTATTATAAACCTTTGTTATATTAATAATATTTCTTTACTTATTATTTTGGAGCATTTTATTCATGCAAAGAAAATTAACCATGTTCCTAGAATGATCGATTTCAATAAATTTTTCACTAATGTTAGTAATAAAATTTGGTATTTTTGGAATAATTTTGTAGAGGTTTCTATTCTTGATGATATTCAACAAGTTGTCAATGCTCAAATATCTTATTGTGACTATTTTTATTTGGGCTCTTTTGTTATGCATCTTGTAATAGATCTAGAAATCTTCTTGGGAAAATTTGATGAATTTTTACCTCTTAATAAATGTTGGTTTGTTGGTGGGGATTTCAATATAATTTTATTCTCTTCTAAATGAAGTGGTGGTTGCTCTCTAATATTCATTCCATGGAAGAATTTTCAATATGATCCTTGATTGCAATTTGATTGATATTGGCTTTAAGGGTTCAAATTTTACTTGGCGAAACTTTAGACTTTGGCAAAGGTTGGACCAGATTATTTTTAATACTCACTGGATTACTCAATGGCCTATTACTTTTGTCGATCATTTAAGAAGAACCTTATTGGATCATGCTCCTCTTTAGGTTGCTATTAAAGATAACTCTAAAAGATTAAAAAATACCTCTCATTTTAGATTTCAGAACATATGGATTCAACATATTGATTTCTTCAATGTTGTGGCTAACAATTGGAAAGCTCCCTTACATCCTGACAATTTGATTATGGGGATGATTGGTATAAGCTTAAAAGACTTAAATAAAATCTGGGTTGGTGGAACAAGCATTATTTTAAAACCTTTTGCTAATATCAAAGAAATGGAAAAATTGGTTTGTCATTTTGAAGTCTCTATTATGTATCTTACTAAGATTAAGGACTTGGTGAGGAAAAGATAAACTTGTTAATTTTCAAAATATGAAAGAGACTTATTGGCACCAAAACCTACTAGCATATTATGGATGGTGACAAAAATACTAGATATTTCCATGCTTTAGTTAATAAAGAGAGCTTTAAATAATATTGAACCTTAATGATGACAAGGAGAATGGATTATGGAGAATAATGTTATTAAAGGATTCAACCATTAATTACTTTTAAATATAATAAGAGTTGCTCTTATGAAGTTATTTCTAAATCACACTTGATTCCTTCTATTATAACCTATAATGACAATGATTTGCTTACTATTGTACCTAATGAAGAGGAAATTTTTAAAGTTCTTAATAGCATGAACATAGATTCTATTACTAGTCCGGAGGGTTTCACTACCCAATTTTTTCAAAAATGCTGGTCTATTATTAAAAATGATTTGGTTGAGGCTGTTGTTGATTTTTTTAATGGTAATCCTTTTCCTAGATATTTTTCTAGCACTTTTATTATTCTCATAACTAAGAAATTGGACTATCAGTGATTTTAGACCTATTAGTCTTTGTACCTTCTTCAATAAGCGATTTCCAAAATTCTAACCAAGCTCAATCCTTTTTCTTCATAGGATTATCTCTCTAAACCAAATTAGTTTTGTTAGAGGTAGATCTATTTCGATAATATTGCTTGCTCACCAATTAATTTATGATCTAGATGCTAAGACTAGAGGTGGCAACATTATTTAAATTAGATATTACCAAAGCTTTTGACAATATCTCTTGGGATTTCCTTATCCATATTTAAATTTTTTTGGGTTATTCGATAAATTTATCTTTCTTATTAAAATTGTATTAATAATGCCTAGTTTTCTATTTTCTTAATGGGGATGCCTTGGGCTTCTTTCCATCTTTCCATGGCCAAAGGTAAAGAGATCCTCTCTCTCTCCTACATTATTTATTATTATTGTTGAGTACTTATCTAGGAGCATGAATGATTTATTCTTAAATAATCCTATTATGTATTATAGAACTATTGGTGGTCTTCTAGTTTCTCATTTAATCTTTGTAGATGATTTCATTATTTTTTCAATGCTTCTATTCATCATATAAAGAATCTCAAGATTTTTTAAATAAATTTGGTAGAGAAAGTGGTCTATCTATCAATGATAACAAAAGTTGTTTTTATTACTTCTTCAAGCATCTCCAATAATAAAATTAATCAAATCCTACATATCACTAACTTTAAACATCAACACCTTCCTCTTTAGTACTTGGGTGCTCTTCTTTTAAAGGTTGAAACAATCCCATCTTTTGATGAGTTAATTCAAAAAGTTTTAAATAAAATTTCTATTTGGGAATTTCATTTACTTTCCTTTTGTGGCAGGATCACTATTCTTAAAAGCACTCTTAATTCAATGCCTCTTTATTTGATTCAAACTATTATCCCCACTAATGCTACTCTTATCTGATACTTAATAAATTTTTTTGGGGATCCAATAATTCTACTAAAATAATGCATTAGACTTCTTGGCATAATTGCTATGGTCCCTTGGGTGAAGGTGGTCTTGGTGAAGCTATTTGTCTTCTCTCATAATCTAGTGGAATTTTAGAAAGAATGATAGCCTTTGGCTAATTTTATGATGAAAAAATTGCCAAGGTAAACACCCTCTTATCTGTGCTTATAAAGTTGGTGACTCTCTGGTTTGGAAATGGCTTTGCTCCATTAAATGGGTTGTTGAACCCTTAATATCTTGGGGTATTCATTCAAGTTTTTTTTCTTTTGGAAAGACAATTGGATTGGCAATGGCTCTATTGCTCCCTTTTATCTACCCACTCTAGCTACTATCAAAGTTAACTCTTTCTAGCATAATGACACTTGGAATGAAAACAAAGTTGAGAATTATATCCCTATTTCTCTTTTAGATAACTTTAGAAATATCCCTATTTTCTCTAACTAGACCAAATTCTCTTTAAGCTTTCTTACAATGGTGATTTTGTTCTTAAAGAGGTTTGAATTTTATTAGAGATAAGCAAAACTCCTCTTTTCATTAAACTTTGGAACAATATCATTCCCATTTCTTATTCAACTTTAGCTTGGAGGATTTTGAATAACTTTATTCATGTGGACTCTTTGCTCTGGGATAAATAGTTTTATTTTCCTTCAAATTACTACTATTACTTTCATATTGAAAATTTTAATCATGATTTTGTCAATGGTGCTATTTCTTCTAAATTATGGTTATGGTATGATGATTTATTTAATACTACTTTCATGGCTCTCTTTCCATATATCAACTTCTTCAAGTCTAAAAATTGTGAAAGGTCATATCAAAGTTCTAGTTGCTATTACCCTTATCTAGTTCATCTAGATGGACATGATAATGCTAAATATCATGGTATTCCTCCGCCATAAAAGGATCTTGGTTAGAACCAAAGTAAAAAATTCATGCTCTATTTTATGCCAATCTTGTTAGTTACATTCATTTTAGAGGCTATAAATTTGTGGCTAAAAATTGGGCATCATTCTGCCTGATGTTTACTATTATAAGAGAGTTATGATTAACCATTAGATCAAACCCAAAGAAAATTTGATTAAAGTGAATACTGATGGTTCTATTGCTTCCAATAAATATGGCTGTGGTGGTATTCTTAAGGATTCTAAAGGTACTATCATTTGTGCTTTTGCCTATCCTCCCAAAGCCTATTATATCTATCTAGCTTATGAATGTCAATAGCTATTGAAAATTGTTTGAATAAAGGTTTCCTCAACATTTGAAGTTGATGCACTCTTGCTTCTTGACATGCTAAACTTTAATATAATAGAAAATGCTAATTTATTTTATCTTCTTAATCATAGAAAATCTTCTTTCTCAAGTTTGTTATAAAATTTCCCATATCCTTCTTGAAGGTAATGCTTTTTTTCTTGGCTACTTTTGGTGCCAACTTGATTTCACTTTATTTGACAATAAAATTTTCCTAAACTTTTAAAGGGTTTGGTCAATCTAGATAACACTAGATTACCTTATCTCATATTATAATTTTCTTGGCTTGGTTTTTTTGAGTTGGTTTTTGATGAGTCATTTCTTTTGGTTCCCCTTTGTTAAACCCTCTTTAGGTTATGGACATTTGCTTATTTTCACTCTTGGGCCTATGCAGGTTTTACTTTTTAGCTCTTACTGTTGGGTTGGCCTGGTGGTTGCTACCTAGTAGTTCCTATTTTTTTGCCTAGGTTGTTTTGTTTTTTTTTTACTATTGTTTACTGGGTGATTATTGCTTGGTTATTTTGGTGACCTTCATTTGGGTGGTGGATTTTGCCTGCTATTTTCTATATGGGGTTTACCATATCTGGGCTAGCTTCCTTAACTAAGTTAGATTTTCTATAGTGGTGGTTGGTGTGGGGCCTAGTTGGCTGGGTTGGTTAATGGCGGGTTAGCTAGTTTATTGCTTCTTGGCGGCGGTCGAGGGGATACTAGTGGTTTATTTTTGGATTGGATTTAGCAAGTTAGAGGTTATTTGTTGAATGTTATTTCTTCTATTTTTGTGGATTGGGTTTTGGCAGTCAGTTTTGCTGGTTTGGGTTTGTTTCTTTTGGTTGTTGTTTCAGCCTCTTCCTATAATGGTCTTCCTCTCTTGGCTGCAGCTACTTTTGTTTTTGTTGTCATTTTTGGTTGGCTAGTTAAAGGCTATTTAGTGGCTAATATTTTGCTCTGAGATCTAGTGAATTGGTTTGGTGTATTGGTTCCTAACTTGGCTATGGTTTTGATGCTTGCACTCATTGATATTTCTCCTACTTTTTGTTATTGGCTTTGGTGTTATTCCTATTATATTTTTGTTGCTCTTGATGCATGGATTTTAGTCTGTCTTACTTGTCTTTTCTCATTTTTATTTTAGGCTAGCTATTCACCTCACCTGGATCAAAATCTCTGCTACTTTGGTTGGGTTTAGTGGATGATGTTGTTTGCTACAACCCTTTTTATGGTTGTCTTCGATGGTTTTGGCACGATGGATGTTGTTGGTCTTTTCAAAGATTTAGATTTTCTACTGCTATCATGGTTGGCTGGGAGGCTATGTTGACTAGCTGGGTTGGTTGGCTATTTTGGTTGGCTGGGTGACTATTTTGGCCTTCCTTTCTGCTCTGTTGACATGTTGGTTGGCTACTATGGTTCTCTCCCTTAGTTGCTGCTGCTTCCCTTTTTTTGGTTTGGGTGATAGCCTTGCTACTTTTCCTATTTGCTTGTGGAGGACATGAGTTCTTATGTATTTTTCTTTTTGGTCTTTGTTTTTGTTTGTTTGTGTTATTAAGGTCATGATGCTTGCTTCCTTTTTGGTGGTGGCTTTGGTGGTGTTCTTACTGTACTGCTACTGTTCTTGATGGTTGGTTGATTTTCTACCTTATTGGGCTTATTATTTTGGGGGCTTTTGTGGTTGGCTATGTCTTGCTTGGAGGAGTTTGCACCTTGCGGATGATGGACTTGGGATGATGGGCTACAAGAGGTATCGAAATGATGGCCTAGATGTTTCCCTCTATCTTTTTTGGCTAGGAGCACTATATGTAATTGTAACCCTTCGCAAGTTTGGATGCTTACATATAGTGTTGCTCCTTGAGATGATTGTAATAGAGCCTGAGCCTTTTCTTTACTTAGCTCCCTTTTTTTGCTCATCTTTTCATTAGTATGTTGTAGATTTCTTTTATAGGTTGGGAGAATCTTGTAGGTGGATCTAGCTGGTATCAAAAGGACCTTGTGAATGTTGCTGTTGTGCACATGGATCTGTGGTTATTCTTATTTGGTTTTGCTTTTACTTTCATTTTTGTTTTTTTTCTTATATTATCTTAATAGTAATGGGGTTTATCTCTTTAGGACTTATTGTAGCTCTTTGAGCATTAGTTTAGAGATTTACCTAAAGACTTTGTATTTTTGTGGCAATAAAATTCCCTTAATTTCCTTAAAAAAAAGAAGAACCTAAACCCTAAGAATGGTAACCTCACGCCGTGAACATCACCAACCAAGCTTAATCTAGAAATAAATGGCGAGGAGAGATTATTGCAGTGGTGGTGGGGTATCTGGCAGTGCTGGTGAATATGGAGGTGGTCGTCGGAGCAGTGGTGGTTATGGAGGCGAGAGGAGCGATGGTGGTTACAACTGTGGTGGTGATGGATGGAGAGATCAGGGATATAATTGTGGATACCACTACAGGTGGGGTGATTGATGGAAATAAGAAACATAAAAACTGACCGCTTATATACTATGTCTTTATAGTAGAGATGGTTCTAGTTATCTATGGTTTTTGATTTGATCTATGCATAAGCCTAAACCAAAAATAAACTAAACCTAAACATAAACCTAAACTTAAAATAAAATAAAACAAACTAAAAATAAACCTAAAACTAAACTAAAAAGTAAAACCTAAAAATAAACCTAAAATAAAAAGTAAAACCTAAAAATAAACCTAAAATAAAAAACCTAAACCTAAACCTAAAAAATAAAAAAAATAAAACCTTAAACCTAAACCTAAAAATAAAAAATTAAACCTAAACCTAAAAAAACTAAACTAAAAAAACTAAAATACAAAAACCTAAACTAAAATAAAAAAAACATAAAATAAATAAACTAAAAGAAAAAATCTAAACTAAAATAATATATATATATAAACTAAAATAAATAAAAATAAAAAATAAAATCAACTAAAATAAATAAAAAATAAACTAAATAAACTTAAACCTACCAGTTTATTTAATTTAAGAAAAATTAAAAAATTTTAAAAAAAACCCTAAACCTAAACCTACAACCTTAAACCCTAAACCTAAACCTGAAAACCCTAAACTCTAAACCCTAAACCCTAAATCCTAAAACCCTAAACCCTAAACTCTAAACCGTAAATACTAAAACCTATAACTTACAACCCTAAACCCTAAACGCTAAAATATAAAACCTAAATCCTAAACCTAAAAACAAAAATAAAATAAAATAAAAGCCAAAACTAAAACCTAAACCTAAACCTAAACTTAAACTAAAACCTAAACCTAAACTTAAAAATAAAATAAAAAAAAATAAAAATAAAATAAATAAAAACCTAAACTAAACTAAAAAAAATAAAATAGACCTAAGAATAAAAAACCTAAATAAAATAAAAACTAAATGTAAAATAAAAATAAAATAAACCTAAAATAAAATAAAATAAAAACTAAATAAAACCTAAACCTCAAAAAATAAACCTAAAATAAATAAAAAAAATAAAACCTAAATAAATTAAAAAACTTGAACTTAAATAAAAATAAAAAATAAAATAAACCTAAACCTAATCTAAAATAAACTAACTAAAATAAATAAAATCTAAACCTAAACCTAAAATAAACTAAACCTAAACCCTAAACTAAATAAATTAAAAAAAAACTAAAAATAAACCTAAACCTAAACATAAAAAGATAACCTAAAAATAAACCTAAATAAAACCTAAACCTAAAAAAATAAAATAAAAACCTAAACCTTAACCTAAAAATAAATAATAAAACCTAAACACAAAAAATAAAATAAAAATAAAATTTAACTAAAAAATAAACATAAACCTAAACCTAAACCTGAAAAAAATAAACTAAAATAAAAAACCTAAACTAAAATAAATAAACCTAAAATAAATAAACTAAATTATATAAAATAAAAGCTAAATAAAATAAAAAAATAAATAGCTAAATATAAACTAAATAAACCTAAACCTACTACTCTTAATTAAAACCTAAATCCTAAATCCTAAACCTTAAACCCTAAATCCTAAAGCTAAACCCTAAACCTAAACCTTAAACTAACCTAAACCTCAACTCTAAAACCCAAAACCCTAAACTAAACCTAAACCCTAAACCCTAACACTAACCTAAACCTAAACCCTAAGCCCTAAACCTTAAACCCTAAAACCTAAACCCTAAACCTAAACCCTAAACATAAACTTAAACACTAAACCTAAAAAAACCCTAAACTAACTAAACTTGTTAACCTAAACCTTAAACCCTAAACCTAAAAAAACCCCAATGATTAAACACTAAACTCTAAATCCTAAACCTAACTAAACTAAACCCTAAAACCTTAAACCTTAAAACCTAACCCAAACCCCTAACCCTAAACCCTAAACCCCAAAAAATAAAGCCAAAAAACCCTAAACCCAAAACCTTAAACTCTCAACCCTAAACCCTAAACCCTAACCCTGAACCCCAAACCCTAAACTTAAACCTAAAGTAATTAAAAAAACATATACCCTATAACCTAATAAACCTAAACATTAAGAATGGGAAAAACCTTGATGGTAGAAAAATCAATGTCAGCCAAGCTCAATCTAGATCTCGCGGTGGAGGAGTAGGTGGAGGCGATGATTATCGTAGTGGTGGTAGGAGATCTGGAGGTGCTGGTGGATATGGAGGTGGTGGTTATGGAGGAGGGAGGAGCGATAGAGGTTACAGCCATGGTGGTCGACGAGGGAGAGATATAAGATATGATGGTGGATCATGCTACTCGAGAGGCCGGGGTGGTTCTACTAGGAACTAAAGAAACTGAAGAATGATAGATCAAATCTATGATCAAAATTGTGTCTTTATAGAGATGATTCTAATTATCTAAGGTTTTGATTTGCTCAATGTGAGCTCATTTTTTATCTACGTCATCTGTGTCTTGGATAACTTGGTTACTTAGTTTATGAAATTGAAAAAAGAAATGTTGAATTTGAATTTCTTCTATTAAAAAAACCAAAACCATAATCCTAAATTAAAAAAACTAAAAACCCAAACATAAATAAATCACGAACCTTAAAACCCTAAACCTTAAACCTAAAAACACTAAAACTAAATAAAAACCTAAACCTAAATATAAAACCCTAATCCCTAAAACATAAATCCTAAAACCAAGCAAAACCTAAACCCTAAACCTTAAACCCTAAACCCTACAACCCTAAACCCTAAACCTACAACTAAACCTAAACCTTAAACCAACTAAACTAAAACCTAAACCTAAGCTAAATAAAACCTAATAATAAAATAAATAAATAATCCTAAACTTAAATAAAATAAAATATGAAATAAAGTAAAAACGTAATCCTAAACCTACAAATAAAATCCAAAACTGAAAGTCTGCTACTTATTATTAGTTATGATCTTGCATGTGGATATAAGTATTTACACATGCATAGTGTAGTCTTCCTTCTCTTTTCTTTTTGTATGGTTTTGAATAGGATTTTGAAAAGTGTATAGTTCTTTTCAAAAGAACATAACACTTTAATTCCCTTCCTATTCATTCCTATACTATTACTTAAGAAGGGTATCTACACTTGCACATATAAATTGCATAAACTAAAATAAATCAACCAACAAAAAGTTTTTGCATCTTTCTTTTCCCTTCATTTCTTTTATACATATACTTTAGGGTTTAGGGTTTAGTGTTTAGGCTTTAGGGTTTAGTGTATTTTAGGTTTAGGGTTTAGGATTTTTGGGTTTTTTGATTTTAGTGTTTAGGGTTTAGGGTTTAGGGTCTAGTGTTAGATTTAGGGTTTAGGGTTTAAAGTTAGGGTTTTTTATTTATTTTTATTTTTTAAAATTTTTTAAAATTTATTTTTATTTATTTTATCTTTAGGGTTTAGGGTTTAGGGTTTAGGTTTTAGGTTTAGGGTTCAAGTTTTAGTTTAGGGTTTAAGGTTTTTAGTTTTTTTAACAGACAATAAATTCAGATTAAAGATTTCTTCTTTTTGATTTCATCAACCAAGTAACACACCAAGTTTTCTAAGACATAAACGACAACATTGATAAAAAATGGGCATGCATAGAGAAAATAAAAAACCCTAGATAACTAGAACCGTTGGCCAGAAGACACAATTCCATAAGTAGCTGATTGATCTTCGCTCTTCACTTCTAGTTCCCCAGAACCACCTAGACCTCTCAAGTTGTGAGATCCACCATCATATCCCAGATCTCTCCTTCCACCACCACCACGGCTATAACCTCCATTGCTATTCGGGCTTCCATAACCACCACTACTCCAACCACCACCTCTATATCCACCAGCACCTTTAGATCCCCACCACCACTACGATAGCTTCCCCATCTACCTTCGTCTTCCTCACTAGATCTAGACTGAGCCTTGTTGACGGTGATGTTCCTGCTGTAAAGATTATGCTCATTCTTATCATTTAGGTTTAAGTCAGCCATTATGTTTTTGGGTTTAGTTTATTTTTTAATTTATTTAGTTACATTTAGTTTTAGGGTTTGGGGTTAAGTTAGGTTTAGGTTTAGGGTTATGGTTTAGGTAGGATTTAGGTTGGGTAGGTTTGTTGTGGTTATTTTGAGGGTTTAGGGTTTAGGTTGCTTAGGTTTAGTAGGTTTAGGCCTAGGGTTGTAGGTTTAGTGTTGTAGGTCTGCCATAAGGTTTAAAGTTTAGGGTTTAGGTTTAGGATTAGGGTTTAAGGGGTTTTTTTTTTGAAAAAAAAAATAAGCAAACCAAGGTTTAGTTTATTTAGTTTATTTTTTTTATTATTTTATTACTTTATTTTTATTTTTATTTAGGTTTATTTAGGTTTAGTTTATTTTAGTTAAGTTTTATTTATTTTATTTTATTTTATTTTTTAGGTAGTTTAGGTTTTTTTTCTAGGTTTAGGTTTTATTTTGGTTTATTTTTTTAAGTTTTATTTTCTTAGTTTAGGTTTAGGTTTATTTTAGTATTTTATTTTATTTAATTTAGGTTTAGTTTTAAGTTTAATTATTTTATTTTAGGTTTATGTTTATTTTATTTTAGTTTAGTTTATTTGATTTAGGTTTAGGTTTATTTTGTTTATTTTAATTTTAGGTTTATTTTTTTAGGGTTTAGGTTTTATTTTTGGTTTATTTAGGTTTATTTTTTAGGTTTAGGTTTTATTTAGTTTTATTTTAGATTTATTTTATTTTATTTCATCTTTTAGTTTTATTTATGTAGGTTATTTATTCTTAAGTTATTCTTATTCTTTTGTTTAGTTTAGGTATTTATTTATTTATTTTTAGTTTATTTTATTTTATTTTATTTTAGATCTAGGTTTAGGTTTTGATTTTGGTTTAGGTTCAGGGTTTATGGTTTAGAGTTTAAAGTTTTAGGGTTTAGGGTTTTAGGGTTTAGGGTTTAGGGTTAGGTTTCAAGGTTTAGGATTTATGGTTTAGTATTTAGGCTTTCGGCTTTAGCATTTAGGGTTTTGGGTTTAGGGATTTTTTTTTGTTAAAAAGTGGAATTTTTATTTCCAAAAGAAAAGGATTCAACGTCCTTAAACGGGATAAATATCAAAGACTATTGCTCAAAGAGCTACAGAAAGACCTAAAGAGAAAAATCCATTAACTAATATAGACTAAAATGAGAAAGAAAAGGAAAACTAAGAAAAGAATAGCAACAACACAGAATCCCTGAGCAGGTCAGCATACCACCTAAAGAGACCCAAGAGCAAATGAAGGAAACCTGCTAGAAAAAACTAAAGCAAAAATAAGAACAATTGAAAAAAAAATAAATAGAGATAAAGATGAAGGAAAGAAAAGGCAAATACCACAAAGATGGTGGTAACAAACTTTGTGTGTAGCCAAACTGAAGGAGGGTTACATTCATAAGAAATGCTATGAACCAACAAAAAAGGGTAAACATCCTAGCCATCATAGCCAACAAACCTCACAAAGGCACTCGAGCACACACCAATAACCAACAAAGATCTACAACAAGCTACCAAAAAAGGAAGAACAGTAATAGAGCTACCAGCCAAAGTGGGCAACAGCAGAACAAACTTAGCCAACAAAGAAAAAATTCCAAGCAGCACGACCATCTAGCCAAAGGGGGCAACTCTTCCTTCTCATTGGAATTGATGGGTTTGCTAGAAAGTAGCAGCCTTCAACCAAAATATGTAATAATATAATCACCAAATCCATAAAGGAATGTAGCAGCCACACCCAAAACTAAACCAGCCCAACTAGCTAAAAGGAAACAGAAGGAAGAGAATCACAACAAACATCACATCTAGAGAAGGCACCCAAAACTAGGAAGCTCATGGAGACCAACCACAAAGCCACCAAAGAGCCAACCAACCAACCAAAGCCAAAATAATAAACCCACAAGAGATACCACAAAGTAGAGCAATAACAAATCTCTCAACCAAAAATAAAAGAAGCCAGATTCCAACTTGTAAAATATAAGAATAAAACAAGAGAAAGCCCTCAAGAAAGAATAGAGCCAATAGTAATTAACAAACCAAAACCACCGAAGCTCCTAAATAGACCAAGAAAACACCAACAAAAAGAAAGATAAAAAAATTAAGAAAATCTAACATAAGGAAAATTAGATTTATCTAAATTAGACAACCCTCTTAATTTCTTACGAATATTCGCATTGGTAAAAAAGGTAAAATCAAAGAAATTACACCTCGAACCAGCTAAGAAATCTGCATAAGCATTACCTACTCTTAAAATATGATTAATTTTAAAAGAAAGTTTTGAGATAATAGCTTTAATTTTTCTAATTACATAAAAAAGCTCACCATTTCTCTTATGGTTAGAGTTGATCATAACAACAACCATCTCAGCATCAAATTCCAACCAAATAGTATGAAAATTTCCATCCAAACAAAGCCTAAGAGCATGATAAATAGTCATCAATTCAACAAAAATAACAAAATTAGAAGAGAGAGCAGTGGAAAATGCGAAGATAATATTCCTAAGATTATTTATAAAAAAAATGTCACCACAACACGACTTATTCTTTGCAATAGAGCCATCAATATTAATTTTAATACAATAATTAGGAGGCTTAATCCAATGAATAATTTTATAATATGGAGATGAGTCACAATAAGAAAAATCAATGCCCAATTTAAAGGATACAAACTTGCAACCTCTAAAATTAGACCACTAAGAAGAGCAGCCTATTAGTCAAAATTTTAGAAATTGATTTATTAAAAAAAGTATAAAGACTAATTGGTCTAAAGTCATTCAAAAAGTTAGGTTTATCTTTATTAGGAATAAGAACAATAAGAGCTAGTAAAATATTTAGGAATAGAATTCCTTGAAGAAAATCCAACATTAACAAGATTAGTTTTAATAATAAACCAAGCTTTTGAAAGAATAAAGTAGTAACCATCCAAGACCGCAAAAGAGTAGCAATCATACAATTAAGAATATTAAAAATTTCCTCATCACAAGGAGGAGCAACCAAGCACTCTTTATCCTTAGTAAACATAATAGAAGGGATGATAGAGGGATTGGATAATTATTAAAATTGACAATTTTTATTTAAAAGATCTTTAATATAATTAAGAGTAGAAGAAAATATATCCTCTTTTTTGGTAAGCCAAGAACTATCAAAGTTCTTAATTTTATGAATGCGACCAAGAACTCTCCTTTTCATTATCAAAGCATGAAAATTTTTAGTGTTTATTTCCCCCCTTAGAAAGATGTTTAGAGGTAGTTTTTTGTCTCCAATAAGTCTTTTCCATATCCTGAAACTTAATGAGATTTTCTTTAGCTTTAGTAAGATTAGAACATAAAGAAGTCTTAGTAATAATAAGTTCTTCTAGATCTTTCACCTTTTATTCCATATTCCCGATATTATCAAAAAGATTTTTAAAGTAGTTTTTGTTCCACCAAGTGATATTATGCTTAAGCCTTTTAAGCTTAAGCCAAAATCTCATCATACCAAATGCAGAATCATCTCGGGAAAGTGGAGCACACCAATTATAAGCAATAACATCAAGAATACTTTTATCTAGTAACCACATATTTTGAAAACAAAAATTTTTAATGACATTATTGTGATGAACAACATCCTTAAAAGAAATCAAAAGAGGAGCATGATCCAAGGGAGTTCTCCTAAGATGCTCCACTGAAGTTAAAGGCCCACAATTTAACCAATAATTATTAAATAAAGCATGATCCAATCGTTGCCACAATCTATGATTATTCCAAGTTAATTAAGAACCAATGAAATCAACATCACCAAGATTACAATCCAAAATCATATTTGCAAAATCTTCCATTGAATGTAAACTTGGCAAATAACCCTCTTTCCTTTCATTCAAAGAAAGGATCATATTGAAATCCCCAGCAATAATCCAAGAATCATTATCAATAGAAGGAAAATTAGAAAATTGATCCCAAGGAATTCTCCTCTCTAACATGTTACAAGCAACATAAACAAAAGAGCCAAAAGCATGATAATCACCAAATGAAATATCCACATTAATAACTTGATGAAAGTTAATTAATAATATTAATAGAAAGAGAATTATTCTAAAATAACCAAATCTTAATATTGCTATTGAAATAAAAATCAATCATCCAGGACGCATGCATTATTTTAGAAGAAAAAATAAGAGGTTCAAGAATAACTAAGAAACCAACATTCTAAATTCTATAAAGATTCCTAATTCTATATCTAATAGCAAGAGTACCAATTCCCCTCACATTCCAAATAAGAATGTTAAACATTAATTTTTATCATGCAAAGAAGATGAATAAGATTGAGTAGATCTAAAAAAGTTAGAAGGATAATTTTTAAGCTATTTTTTCCTTTTCACAAACATAGCTTGAAAATTGGTCTCATTCTCCATGGATTCATCATCAGAAAAAAAAATTGTCATCATTATTAACAATATATTTAAGAGAAGATCTCATTTGACAAGTAGATAAATCCTCTTTCTCCATTAAATGAGAATTATCACTAAGCAAAATACCATTCAGAATAAAAGTTAAAGAAGGGACAAAAATAGATTTATTAAGCAAATAAACACTTGGCTGCACATTATTAACAAGCTCCATACCATCATTCTTTCCCAAATTCAAAGAAGATAAAATAAGATTTTCTTCTAAAGATTTTTGAGGCAAAATAATTGAATCATTTTCTATAAGATTTTCAGCAACTTCATCACAAATCTCCTTGGAATCATAAACTAAAACAAAATAATCATGCACTTATAAATTTTCATGAATAATAGAAATAATAGCAACTGAAACCATATTACTCCACAAAATAGTTTCAGAAACATTTTTAACAAGCTTATCACCACCACTTACATTGGGAACAACATTAAAACATTAGGAACAACATTATGAAAATAAATAATTTCATTCACAACACCATTATCCTTTTCATTTAAAGCAGATTTTTGTTTATCAGTTTTTAAATCTCCAATTTTTCCAGCAACCTTAGGATCTTTGACCACTTTCTTTCGAAGATGTTGATGAGTAACAAAACATTCTAATACATCATGTCCATGAGTTTTGTAATGATTGGGGAAAGCAATGAAGTTTTCAAACTCGACCTGCTAGAAATATCCATATTTCTTAGATCCAATCCACACCTCCATAGAAAATTTCTTTGTTACATTAATTTCAATAAGGATCCAAGCAATTGGATGGTTTGATTGATCAATGCGTCACCAAAAATAGAACCCATAACGGAAGATTAGTGAACCAAGTAAAGATAACAAAAGATAGGAGATTTATAATGGATCAGCAATATCTCAAGTCATTAAAGACCAAAAAAAAACCGAAAGATTCAAGTCATGAAAGAAAACCAAAAATCCAAAAAAAAAATTTTTCCAAAGTATACATATTGGCTACAAGATCAAAGTCATCAAGAAATAATTTTGAAGGTCGTATGAACGATTAAAGAAAGATTAAAAGAAGTTGAAGAATCCTTACCAGATAAGGCATCTTTGAATGATTTAGAGGCAAAAGGTTTATCTATACCTAAAGAATCAAAAGCCCGAGCTAGAGCTGCTAGAGCAATTGGTTTTCCCTAGGTATTCATAGAACCTGATGCCATGTCAATTGGCACCACTTAAAAATTGAACAAGGATCAGCCAAAGGTTGAAGATCCAAAGCCAAACCATAAGAAATTTCTAGAAAACAAGCCCATAACACCGAGAAAGAGAACGAAAAGGTAAGGGATTCAAGAATCACCATAGCTTGGGATGGGAAGGGGCTGTAGGACAAGTTTAGGTTTTCATTTTAATTTTTTATTAGTATGTTTTAGGTTTCTTAGTTATTTAGTTTAGTTAGTTTTAGGTTTAGGGTTTAGGTTTAGATTTTAAATATTTTTTAGTTTTATTTTTAAGATTTATATTTTTTTAGTTATTTATTATTTATTTTTTTATTTCAGTTTAGTTTTAGTTATTATTAGGTTGTTATTATTATTATTATTATTATTATTATTATTATTATTATTATTCTTATATATTAGTTTTAGTTTATTTTTTTTTAAGGGGTTTATTATTATTTTGATTTTATTTAATTTTTTTAGTTTTTATTTTAATTTTATTTTTTATTAGTTTAGTTTTAAGGTTTTTCTTATTAGTTTAGTTTATTTGGTGATTTTATTTTTTTAATTTTAGTGCTTATGGTTTAGGTTTTTTTTTTTTAGCTCATTAGTTTTATTGGTTTTATTAGTTTTACATTATTTTATTTTTGTAATAATTTTATTAATTTTACAGTGATGTTAATTTATTTTTGTATTAGTTAGTTTTAGTTAGTTTGTTATTAGTTTAGGGTTTATGGTTAGTTTTAGGGTTTAGGATTTTCTTTTAAATTAAGCAAACCGATAGGTTTAGGTCTATTTAATTTATTTAGTTTATTTTACTTTTTTATTCACGGTTAATTTTTTTTTATTTAATTTAGTTTATTTATTTTATGTTTATTTATTTTAGTTTAGGTTTTGATTTTAGTTTATTTTTTTAGGTTTAGGTTTAGGTTAGTTTATGATTATTTTAGTTTAGTTTTTTATTTTTATTTATTTTAGGTTTGGTTTTATTTTAAACAATAGGTTTAGGGTTTAAGTTATTTAGGTTGTTTAGGTTTTTATTTCATTTTTTTTTAGGTTTAGGTTTTAGTTTTTTATTTTATGTTTATTTTTAAGCTTTATTTTTTAGTTTAGGTTTAGGTTTATTTTTAGTTTATTTTATTTTTTTTATATTAGGGTTTAGGTTTACTTTAATTTAGGTTAAGGTTTAGGTTTTAGTTATTTTAGGTTAGTTTAGCTTTATTTTTTTTTATTTTAGATTTAAGTTTTTTTTAGATTATGGCTTAGGTTTTATTTTTTATTTATTTTTAGGTTTCTTTTTTATCTTTAGTTTTTTATTTAGTTTTTATTTAACTTAATTTTAGGTCTATTTAATTTTTATTTAATGTTAAGGTTTGATTTTATTTAGTTTTTTATTTTTCTTAGTTTAGTTTAGGTCTTTATTTATTTTATTTTATTTTATTTTTATTTTTATTTTATTTTATTTTTAAGTTTAGGTTTAGGTTTTAGTTTAGGTTTTTATTTTATTTATTTTATTTTATTTTATTTGGGTTTATGTTTTTTTATTCATTATATTTTTAGATTTTATTTAATTTATGTTTAGGTTATTTAGTTTTGATTTTTTTTCTTTTTAGTTTGGGAGGGTTTAGGATAGATTTGTGGTAGGTTAGTTTTATGCTTAGTTTAGGTAGTTTAGGTAGTTATTAAGTTTAGGGTTTGGGTAGGTTAGTTAGTGGTATGGTTAGTGTTTAGATTTTAGTTTTAGTGGTAGTTTTAGGGTTTTAGGGTTTGTGGTAGGGTTTAGGGTGTAGGTCATGGTTAGGTTTAGGTTTTAGGTTAAAGTTCATGGTTGGTTTTATTTTATTTTATTTTTAATTTTTTTAAATTACAACTAGGTTTATTATTTATATTTTGATTTACTAGTTTATTTTTTACTTTTTTTCATTTAGTTTTTATTTTTTTTAGTTTAGTTTTTTTATTTTATTTATTTATCTTAGTTTTTTTTATTTTTGTTTATTTTTGGTTTAGGTTTAGTTTAGGTTTATTTTTTTGTTTAGTTTATTTTATTTTTATTTTATTTTGTTAGGTTTATATTTTATTCTTTAATTTTAGGTTTAGGTTTAGGTTTTATTTTATTTTAGGTTTTGATTTCTTATTTTTTAGGTTTCATTTTTAGTTTAGTTTTTATCTTAGTTTATTTTATTTTATGTAGTTTAGTTTAGGTTTAAGTTTAGTTTTATTTTAGGTTTAGGTTTAAGCATAGTTTATTTTAGTTTTTTTTCATTTAGGTTTAAGTTTATTTTATTTTTTATTTTACGTTTATGTTTTTGGTTTAGGTTTTAAATTTTTATTTATTTATTTTTAGGTTTATTTTTAAGTTTAGGTTTTCATTTAGTTTTTATTTAATTTTATTTTATCTTAAATTTATTTTTATTTTATGTTTAGTTTTTATTTTATTTTAGATTTTATATTAGGTTTATTTTATTTTTAGTTTAGTTTAAGTTTTTTATTTATTTTATTTTATTTTTTTTTTTATGTTTTCTTTTATTTTATTTTATGTTTTGGTTTATTATAGTTTAGGTTTTATTTTATTTTATTTTAGGTTTAGTTTATCTTTTAGGTTTATAGTTTAGGTTAGGTTTTAGGTTTTAGAGAGCCTGTATTTTAGAGTTTGGCTCATTTTAGGGTTTGGTGTTTAAGGGTCTTTTTTTGAGTTTGTATGGTAGGCCTAGGGTTGTCAGGGTCATGGCTAGGGCCTAGTTTGGCTCAGGGCTCAGTTTTAGGTTTGGTTTAGGTTTTAGATTTAGTTAGGGTCAGTAGGATTTAGGTTTAGGAGTTTAGGATTAAGGATAGGGTTTATCTCTTTTAAAATTAAGCAACCATCTTTTTATTTTAGTTTATTTATTTATTTTTATATTTTTCTTTGGTTTATTTATTATTTTATTTATTTAGGTTATTTTATATTTTATATTTTATTTATTTTAAGATTTTGTTTTAATTTATTTTTTTTATGTTAGGTTTTTACATTTAGTTTAGTTTTATTTTATTTTAATTTTTAGATTAGGTTTTATTTTATTTTAGGTTTTGGTTTATTTTATTTTATTTTTAGGTTTTAGGTTTATTTTTTTAGTTTATTTTAAGTTTATTTTTAGGTTTTTTTTTTTTTAGGTTTATTTAATTTAGTTTAGTTTTTAATTTTAGGTCAGTTTGTTTTATTTTATTTATTTTAGGTTTAGTTTTAATTTAGGGTTTAGTTTTTTTATTACTTTAGGTTTATTTTATATTTTAGGTTTAGTTTATTTATTTTATTAGTTTAGTTTTTTATTTTTCATTTATTTTATTTTTAGGCTCATATTTAGGTTTTATTTAGGTTTAATTTATTTTAAGTGGTCATTTATTTTATTTTAGGTTTATTTAGTTAGGTTTAAGTATGTTTTAAAGATTGTGGGTTTAGGGTCAGGGTTAGTTAGGGTTTATAGGGTCTATTTATGTTATTTATTATTATTAAATTAGTAAATGGTAGGTTTAGGTTTATTTAGTTAATTTTTTTTTTATTTGAGTTTAATTTATTTTTTTTTATTTATTTTATTTATTTTTATTTTATTTAGTCTTTATTTTAGGTATTTATTTTAATTTTAGGTTTTTTTTATTTTAGTTTATTTTTATATTTAGTTTTATTTTTATTATTTAGGTTTAAGTTTTATTTTATTTTAGGTTTAAATTGAGTTTTAATTTATTTTTTAGGTTTGGTTTTAGGTTTATTTTAGGTTTATTTTATGTTTCATTTTTAGTTTAGGTTTAGGTTTATTTTTTAGTTTATTTTTATTTACTTAGTTTTTTATTTATTTTATTTATTTTTATGTTTTCTATTTTAGTTTATGAGGATTTATTTTAATTTATTTTATTTAGGTTTTTTTAAGTTTAGGGTTTAGGTTTTATTTCTTATTTATTTTTAAGTTTTATTTATAGGTTTATTATTTAAGTTTAAGTATTTATTTAATTTTTATTTTATTTTATTATAGGTTTATTTCATTTTTATACTAGGTTTAGGTTTTATTTTATTTAGTTATTTTATTTAGTTTTAGTTTAGGTTTTATTTATTTAATTTTAATTTAGATATTTTTTTATCTTATTTTGTTCAGGTTTAGGTTTAGGTTTTCATTTATGCTTTATTTTATTTTATTTTTATTTATTTAGGTTTTCTATTTATTTTATTTTTAGTTTATTTTAGCTTAGGTTTAAGTTTATGTTTTAAAGATTAGGTTTAGGTTTGGTTTTTAGGGTTTAGGTTAGGGTTTATTTATGTATTTTTTATTTATTTTAAATTAGTGTGGTAGGTTTAGGTTTATTTAGTTAATTTTTTTATTTGAGTTTAATTTATTTTTATTTTATTTAGTTTTTATTTTATTTAGTTTTCTTTATTTTAGGTTTATTTTTAATTTAGGTTTTATTTTAGTTTTTTATATTTAGTTTTATTTTTTCTTTATTTAGGTTTAAGTTTTATTTATTTTAGGTTTAAATTGAGGTTTTAATTTATTTTAGGTTTTGGTTTAGGTTTTATTTTAGGTTTATTTTATGTTTTAGTTTAGTTTAGGTTTATTTTAGTTTATTTATATTAGTTTTAGGTTTAGGTTTAGGTTTAGTTTATTTTAGGTTTATGTTTTCTATTTTAGTTTAGGTTGAGGATTATTTTAATTTTTTTTTTTAGGTTTTAAGTTTAGGGTTTTTTATTTTATTTATTTTAAGTTTATAGGTTTATTATTTAAGTTTAAGTATTTATTTAATTTTTATTTTATTTTATTATAGGTTTATTTCATTTTTATACTAGGTTTAGGTTTTATTTTATTTAGGTTATTTATTTTTTTAGTTTAGTTTAGGATTTTATTTATTTAATTTTAATTTAGATATTTTTTTTATCTTATTTTGTTCTTAGGTTTAGGTTTAGGTTTTCATTTATGCTTTATTTTATTTTATTTTTATTTTATTTTAGGTTTTATTTTATTATATTTTAGGTTTTATTTAGTTTAGGTTTAGGTTTATATTTTAGGGTTTAAGGTTTAGTTTAGGGTTATTTAGTTAGTTGTGGATTTAGAGTTTGTTAGGGTTTAGGTTTGGTTTTAGGGTTTTTGTAGGGTTTAGGGTTAGGGTTTTAGGGTTTAGAGTTTAGGTTTTATGATTTTAGGGTTAAGGGTTTAGAGTTTAGGGTTTAGGGTTTCTAGGGTTTAGGTATTAGGTTTAGGGTTTAGGGTTTTTAGGTTTTTTTTAATAGAGAATAAATTCAAATCCAACATTTCTTCATTTTGATTTCATCAACCAAGTAACACCCTAAGTTTTCTAAGACATTAGTGATAACATAGTTAAAAAATGAGCACGCATAGAGCAAAGTAAAAATCCTAAATAATAAAAATAATCTCTACTATAACGACACAGTTCCATAAGAAACAGATTAGATTGGGTGTTCTTCAGTTTCTCCAATTCCCATTAGAGCCAACTTGGCCTCTCAAGTAGAGGGATCCATCATCATATCCCCGATCTCTCCCTCTGCCATAACCATAGTTGTAACCTCCATCGCTCCTCCTGCATCCATAATCACCACTGCTCTTACCACCACCTCCATATCCACTAGCACCTCCAGATCACCCACCACCAATGCGCGATAATCTGCTCTACCTTCCCTCCACCACTGATCTAGACTCTGCTGATGATGTTCCGCCATCATCTCTTGGTTCTTAGGGTTTAGGTTATGTTTTGGGTCTGGTTTATATATTTATTTTATTTATTTACTTTAGGTTTAGATTTAGCAGTGGTTTGGGGGTTTAGGGTTTAGGGATTTTTAGGGTTTAGGTTTAGGTTTAGGTTTAGGAGGGTTTTAGGTTTATGCTTTAGGGTTTTGGATTTAGGGTTAAGGTTTGTGGTTTATTTAAGATTTAAGATTTAGGTAAGTTTAGGGTTTAGGTTTATTTTTATTTTATTTAGTTTAGTTAATTTTTTTTAGGTTTTTTATTTAGTTTTAGGTTTAAA
Organism: Cymbidium sinense; assembly: GCA_021442155.1. Taxonomy (NCBI): domain Eukaryota; kingdom Viridiplantae; phylum Streptophyta; class Magnoliopsida; order Asparagales; family Orchidaceae; genus Cymbidium; species Cymbidium sinense. The sequence goes on along the minus strand of JAKCPB010001474.1, from coordinate 118,326 downwards.
TTTAGGTTTAGATTTATTTTTAGTTGTTTTATTTTATTTTATTTTAAGGTTTATGTCTTATTTTATTTTAGGTTTTTTTAAGTTTTATTTATTTTTTTTAGATTTAGGTTTAGTTTTTTATTTTAGGTTTATTTATATGTTATTTTATTTATTTTATTTATTTTATTTTATTTTGTTTAGGTTTAGGTTTTTAGGTTTAGTTTATTTTGGTTTAGGTTTTATTTATTTTATTTAGTTTATTTTAGTTTAGGTTTACATTTTTATTTTATTTATTTTATTTATTTTAGTGTTTCTTTAATTTAGGGGTTTATTTTATTTATTTTTAGGTTTTTATTTAGTTTTATTTTATTTTATTTTATTTTATTTATTTTATGACATTTTATTTTATTTAGATTTATTTACATTATATTTTAGTTTAGTTTAGGTTTTATTTATTTTATTTTAGTTTATTTTATTAGTTGATTTTATTTTATTGTTTAGGTTTAGGTTTTCTAGTTTTATTATTATTTTATTTTATTTATGTTTAAGTTTATTTATTTTATTTTGTTATCTGGGTCAGGTTATTTAGTTTTAGGGTTTAGTAGGATTTAGTGGTAGGTCAGGGTTTAGGCCAGGATTTAGGGTCATCTTGGATCTGTTTAGGCATCAGTTTAGGGTTTTAGATAGTGGTTAGGGTCAGGGTAGCTTTAGGGTTTGTGTTTTGGTTAGTCAGGGTCAGGTTTAGGGTCAAGATTTAGGTCCAGTGGTTAGGCTCAGGTTTAGGGCTCAAGCCTCATTTTACTGTGTAAGATCAGTTGTTTGGGGTAGGGTTTAGGCATAGGATTTAGTGTTATTATTTTTTTCAAATTAAATAAACCATTAGTTTAGGTTTTAGTTTATTTTTATTTATTTTAGTTTATTTTATTTTATTTTTTATTTAGTTTAGTTTATTTATTTTACTTTATTTATTTATTTATTTTATTAGTTTTTATTTTTAGTTTATTTTATTTAGGTTTATCTTTATTATATTTTATTTTAATTTAAGTCTTGGTTTTATTTTTTTATTTTTAAGTTTATGTTTATGTTTTTATTTTATTTTTTTAGGTTTAAGATTTAGGTTAATTTTTGGTTTTATTTTTTAGTTTAGGTTAAGGTTTATTTTTAGTTTATTTTATTTTATTTAGTTTAGGTTTAGGTTTTATTTATTTTAGTTTAGCTTTAGGTTTGTTTTATTATTTGTTTTATTTTTTTATTTTAGGTTTATGTCTTTTTTTTTTTAAGATTTAGGTTTTAATTTTTATTTATTTTGGTTTTCTTTAAGTTTTATTTTTAGGTTTGTTTTTATTTAGTTTTATTTTATGCTATTTTAGGTTTATTTAATTTTATTTTATTATTTTTATTTTATTTAAGTCTTTTATTCTTAGGTTTAGTTTTTTTAGTTTAGTTTAAGTTTTTATTATTATTTTATTTTATTTTTATGTGTTTATTTTTTATTTTTATGAGTTTATTTTTTATTTTTAGGTTTAGGTTTAGGTTATAGCTTAGGTTTTTATTTATTTATTTTATTTATGTATAAACTTTTTTATTTATTTTATTTTTAGGTTTTATTTAGTTTAAGTTTTTATTTTTAGGTTTTTAGGGTTTAGGGTTTAGGGTTTAGGGTTTAGGGTTTAGGGTTTTAGGATTTAGGGTTACAGAGTTTTAGGTTTAGGGTTAGGGTTTAGAGTTTAAGGTTTAGGGTTTAGGGTTTAAAGTTTAAGGTTTAGGGTTTAGGTTTAGGTTTTAGCTTAGGTTTTTATTTTTTTATTTTTTTATTTTATATATTTATAAACTTTTTTATTTATTTTACTTTTAGGTTTTATTTTTTATTTATTTTATTGGTTTTTAGGGTTTAGGGTTTTGGGATGCAAAGATTAAAGCTAGGCAATGATTCTCAATTAGTGGATAATTAGCCTCTGTAGGGATTAAATGATGGTTGAGGAACTAAAATGTGTTTTACATCCCTTCATCATTGGCTTGGGTCAACAAAGCACCAAGGGAGTCATTTAACACATCAGTGTAAAGTATGAGCAGCTTGCTCGGAATAAGGGCTACTAGAACCGACGACGACACCAAGTAATGCTTGATGTCTTCGAAGGCATGCTCACACTTGTCATCCAACTTGAACTTGGCACCCTTTTTGACAAGTGCTGAGAATGGCTAACATCTTTCTGATATGCTGGATATAAATCATCTTAGATATGCCGATCACCCTTGGAATGATCTGAGTTGAGTTAATGTTTTAGTGGGTGGCATTTTTAATATCTCCTTGATCTTTTCTGGATTGATTTTGATTTCCAAGTGTCGGACAACAAACCCAAGGAATTTCTCTGATGCTACTCTGAATGCACACTTTAGGGGGTTAATTTTGAGGTTAAATTATCTTAACTATTTGAAAACTACTCTCAAGTCAAAGAGATGGTCTTCCTTTTCTATACTTTTGATGATCGACATGATGATGAATGAATGAGTTCATCGAAGATTCGAGTCATAGTCCTTCGGTATGTAGAACTGACATTTTTACGGCTGAAAGGCATGACTTTATAGCAATGGATTTTGATCGGGGTTCTAAAAGTAGTGTTTCTTTCATCTTCAAGAATAATCTTTATTTGGTTATATTCAGGTTTATTTATTTATTTTATTTTTAGGTTTTATTTAGTTTAGGTTTAGATTTTTCTTTTAGGGTTTAGGGTTTAGGGTTAGTTGTGGGTTTAGGGTTTTGAGTTTAAGGTTTGGGGTTTAGGGTTTTTTTTGGGTTTAGTCTTTAAGCTTTAGGGTTTAGGGTTTTAGTTTTAAGGTTTAAGGTTTTCGATTTAGGGTTTAGGCTTTAGGCTTTATGGTTTTAGAGTTTAGGGTTTAGGGTTTACGATTTAGGGTTTAGGGTTTAGGGTTTAGGGTTTAGGGTTTAGGGTTTAGGGTTGTCGTTGAGGTTTTAGGTTTAGGATTCAGGTTTTAGTTTAGGGTTTTTAGATTTTTTTTTTAACAAAGAACAAATTCAGATTGAACATTTCTTCTTTTTGAGTTCATCAACCAAGTAATACACCAAGTTTTCTAAGACACAAGCAATAACATAGATAAAAAATGAGCATGCATCGAGCAAATCAAAAATCCTAGATAACTAGAACTATCTCTACTGTAATGACATAGTTCCATAAGCAGCAGATTGGATTGGCCATTCTTCAGTTTCTCTAGTTCCCATCACAACCACCCTGGCTTCTCGAGTAGCGAGATCTACCATCATATCCCCGATCACTCCCTCTGCCACCACCACGGTTGTAACCTCCATCGCTCCTCCCGCCAACAACCACCAATGGTTCGACCACCACCTCCATATCCACTAGCACCTCTAGATCCCCCACCACCACTGTGATATCTGTGGCCTTCGCCTTCATCTCCACCTCCAGATCTAGACTGAGCCTGGTTGACGGTTGTGTTCCTGCCATCAAGTTTTTGCCCATTGTTAGCATTTAGGGTTTAGGGTTTAGCATTTTAGGGGTTTAGGGTTTAGGTTTAGGGTTCAGGTATTGGTTTAGGGTTTAGGGTTTTTGGTTTTATTTAAGAAAGAATAAATTCAGATTTAACATTTCTTCTTTTCCATTTCATCAACCAAGTAATAAACCAGGGAAGTGAGGTAATCAAATGGCCTCCTCGGGGCTAGCTAAAGCCTTGTGTTCCCAAGATGTCCAGACTATATTCCCATTACCATTCAATCTTATACAAATCAATACATGAATAGAGGAAAGAGAACTCAACATTCATACACTTAAGCTATACGCACATGCATTTCTTATGTATTTATAACTAGCATCATAAATCATATTATTATTCATTTATAAGCTTTTAAAATATACATTTAGATTTAATAGTGATAATAGCTACGCATATATTAAATTAAATCAACACATGCAAACTTACATAAAGGTAATCCATTTTATTTTACTTGATTTTGAAAAGATGGATGCATAATTCAAATGACATACCAAATTTAACATGATTGGAAGAGGACAATCAAATATAAGCATGTGATTCATTCAACCAAACTAGTTCTTAATGATAATCAAATCAAATAAGATTATTTAAAGCAAACCAAAGCTTCTTTATTAATTAAGTATTGGATTTGTTTTGATTTAAAGAGGAGAAGGGAAATCATCACATACTATTTTAAATCCATTCCTGCATTAGTGATTTGATTTAATTTAAGGAAGCATAATTAAGTTGATTTTATTGGTTAATTAAGTTGAACTCTTAATTAGATGAATTAATTACCATTACCAATGTCACCTTAATGTAATTAACTAAATAATTTTGGGCCAACATGATATGCATGGAAAAAAAACTTGCAATGATCTTAGGAAATAAAAGGGGCCTAATTCAATTGGCTCATGATTAATAGTTAATTTGATTAAGGGACTTAATTAATTACTCTTATGGTTTTCCGACACATGTGGACTAACCATAATTTCATTAAACTCCTTTTCTTTGTTAAACACCTAAAGATCTACCCCATGATTTATTTAATTAAGGTCTAATATAATTATGATTTTAATTTGATTAAGTGATTTAATTAATTAGTTAAATCTTAATTAATTTCATTTTATAAAAAGGGTGAAATGAACTGAGGGAAAGGGGTCCCAACTGTATTCCTTAGTTCACTTATTGTGAACAAAGATTAATAAACTTAATTAACCAATTTGTTACTATTCATAGGATTAATTAATCATTAATTAACTTAAAAGAGTAGTTAAGGTTTAATTAGTCAATTTTCTTAATTAAGTGAGCAATAAATCCTAAGAAAATCTTGGGAGGCAGAGGTCATCCCATTAAATTAACTCAAATTTTGGGATTAATTGCTTAAGTAATTAAAATGTAATTAAGCTAATTAATTTTGTAATTAAAACTTAATTACTATTCAAAATTAGTAATGATCATTTTTAATTTATTCTCCTCTAAAATACCTTTAAAATGAGTATTTATTTGTATTAATTCTCCTCTGAAATACCTTAGCTCTAACCCAACTTTTCTCTCAAAAAGCTGAGGGTTTGGTAGTTAAGGAAGCCCCTAAGTCATCCATAAATGTGAAGACTCAGAGGTTCTTTCTAGAAGCATCATCCTCAAGTGAAGAAGTTGATGTAGAACATAATGATGATTAATATAAAGATTTAATAGAATTACATTTGATTGGTTCTTTCCTTGTGTTCATAATTTAGTAAAGAAAGGGCTAATCCAACATACTTGGTCAAAGCATCGTTCATACTACTTTGAAAGAATATGTAAGAACAAATGCAAAGCTCTCTATCAAGATCGGGTCTAGGATTCGGTACAGTGGGTTCAGTCAATGATGACAATTAATGCTTAGTCATCACCAATCATTTAGAATTGATAGGTTCTTTTCAAAGCACATTAACTCATATGAGGAGCCATACTTAGAAACTTTAGATGATCCAGATGATTTTGAAGTCAAAGATACACCGCTAGAGTTTGAAGAAGAGATCAAATCAACCATCAATAAGCTCAAGGAAATCAACTTAGGAACTGAAGAAGATCCACGCCCAACATACATCAGTTGTTTATTGAATGAAATTGAAACCAATGACTTAGTTAAGCTATTGATTGAGTTTAAGGACAACTTTGCATGGAGTTATGAAGAGATGCTTGGATTGGCTCCTGACGTAACTATCCATAAACTAGCAATAGAGCCTACTACTAACCCTATTAAGAAAGCTCCTAGATGCATGCCATTAGACATAGAATAATAGGACATTTTTAAAGTTAAAAAATTGATCGATGTTGGCTTCATCCGAGAAGAAATATACCCTACCTGGTTAGCCAATGTCATCCGAGTTAAGAAAAAAATTGCCAAATTCATTTGAGCAGCTGTACTTAAATAAGGCTTGTCCAAAAGATGAATTTCCACAACCAATCTCAGAGTTGATGGTAGACATTTCCTCATCTCATACAGTCTTCTCTTTCATGGATGGCTCATCTGAATATAACCAAATAAAGATGGTTCTTGAAGATGAAAGAGACACTACTTTTAGAACCCTGATCAGAATCTATTACTATAAGATCATGCCTTTCAGCCTTTAAAAAATTGATGCTACATACCGGTGGGCTATGACTCAAATCTTCGATGAACTCATTTTTATTCATCATCATGTCGATCATGAAAGTATAGAAAAGGAAGACCATCTCTTTGACTTGAGAGTAGTTTTCAAATAGTTAAGATAATTTAACCTCAAGATTAACCCCCTAAAGTGTGCGTTTAGAGTAGCATCAGGAAAATTCCTTAGGTTTGTTGTCCGACACTTGGGAATCAAAATTGATCTAGAGAAGATCAAGGTGATATTAGAAATGCAACCCACTAAAACATTAACTCAACTCATATCATTCCAAGGGCGGTCGGTGTATCTAAGATGATTTATATCCAACCAATCAGAAAGATGTTAGCCTTTCTCAGCACTTGTCAAAAAGGATGTCAAGTTCAAGTTGGATGATAAGTGTGAGCATACCTTTGAAGACATCAAGCATTACCTGGTGATACCACTAGTTCTAGTAGCCCTTATTCCAAGCAAGCTGCTCATACTTTACACTAATGTGTTAAATGACTCCCTTGGTGCTTTGTTGGCCCAAGCTAATGATGAAGGGATGGAAAATAAACTCTAGTACCTCAGCAGTCATCTAATCCCTACTGAGGATAATTATACACCCATTAAGAATCATTGCCTAGCTTTAATCTTTGCATCCTAAAAGTTACAGCACTACATGCTTCCTCATAAGGTGAATTTAATCTCTAGGATCAATCTACTATAGTATCTTATTACATGATTGATGCTATCTGGATGGTTGGAATGATGATCCATGATCCTCTTGCAGTTTGACATTACCTTCATACCATTCCGTATGATGAAAGGACAAGCACGATTTCTTAGCACCTACTTCCCCTCTCGACTTAGTGATAATCTCCCAATGAATAAGTCATAAAATTAGGGATACTAGCATTCACCACTGGGAGATGTACTTTGATGGTGTGGCTTCCTCTCAAAGAAGAGAATAATCATAATCTACTAATCCAGAAAAGGTAGGGGCGGGAATAGTTCTCTTAACTCTGGATTATGATGTGATGAGATGCTCATATCATCTATTCAATCCTTGGACCAATAATGAATGGAAATATGAGGCTCTAATTGCCAGTCTAGAGTTAGTCATTACTCTATGCATCTAGAACATCAACATTTTTAGAGATTCTCAACTACTTATCAACCAAATTGCTAGGTCCTACAAGGTTATAAAGCCCAAGCTCCATCACTACGACAAGTACACCATGGTGTTGTTGGCCCAAATCCTAGAGGTTAACATTTATAAGATTCCTCAAGGAGAGAACTTCATAGGGTTTGCTTTAGCCAAGCTTGCCAAGGCCTTGACATGTCTAAAAGATGAGTCCAAATTAATAAAGCTCCAAAATAGACAAGTCTTACCCTTTATTGATATTGAACTCATCAATAAAGGTCCAAAATAGACAAGTCTTACCCCAAAATAGATGGTTCTAGCTATCTAGGTTTTAGGGTTACTTTTAGGGTTTATGGTTTAGGGTTTAGCGTTTAGCGTTTAGGGTTTACTGTTTAGGATTTAGGGTTTAGGGTTTTTTTTTTAAATTTAGTAAACCGATAGGTTTAGGTTTATTTAATTTATTTTTTATTTTAATTTAGGTTAATTTTTATTTTTATTTAGTTTAGTTTATTTATTTTAGTTATATTTATTTTAGGTTAGTTTTTTTATTTTAGTTAATTTTTTGGTTAGGTTTAGGTTTATGTTTATTTTTTAGTTGAGTTTTATTTTTATTTTATTTTCTCAGTTTATGTTTTTCTTTTTATTTGTAGGTTTAGGTTTAGGTTTTTATTTTTTTTTTAGGTTTAGGTTTTAGGTTTTTATTTTAGGTTTATTTTTAGGTTTTATTTTTTAGTTTAGTTTTAGGTGTATTTTTAGTTTATTTTATTTTATTCAGTTTAAGTTTAGGTTTAGTTTATTTTAGGTTTTATTTATTTTAGTTTAGTTTATTTTAGTTTATGTATATGTTTACTTCATTTGGTTTTTTTAGGTCTAGGTTTTTTTTAGTCTAGGGTTTAAGCTTTATTTATTATTTCTTTTTTGGTTTATTTTTTTAGGTTTAGGTCTTTATTTTATTTTATTTTAGGTTTATTTTATGTTTATTTTTCATTTCGAATTTATTTTATTCAGGTTTTTTATTTTTAGGTTTATATTAATTTTTTACTTTAGTTTAGGTTTTTATTTATTTTATTTTAGTTTAGTTTTTATTTTTTATTTTTTTGGTTTAGGTTTATTTATTTATTTTATTTTAAGGTTTTTTTAGTTTATATTTAAGTTTTATGTTTTTAGGGTTTAGGGTTTAGGTTTAAGTTTTTATTTAGGGTTTTAGGTTTAGGGTTTTAAGGTTTAGGGTTTTTAGGGTTTAGGAGGGTTTAGGTATTTAGGGTTTAGGGTTTTAGGGTTTGGGTTTTATTTATTTATTTATTTTTAAGGTTTAGGTTTTAGGTTTTAGGTTTAGGGTTCAGAGTTTAGTTTAGGGTTTAGGGTTTTTTTTGATTTTTTTAGAACAAATTGATTCAATATTTCTTCTTTTGATTTCAAACCGTGTTTTCTAGGACACAAGCGACAACATAGATAAAAATGAGACGAGAGCTAATGAAAACCTTATATAGCAAGATCCATCTCTATCGTAAAGACATAGTTCCATAAGCAGTAGATCAGATCGGTCGTTCTTCAGTTTTTTGGTTCCCATCAGAACCACTATGGCCTCTCGAGTACCAGGATCCACCATCATATCCCCAATCTCTCCCTCCGCCACTACCGCAACTTTAACCTCTGTCTCTCCTGCAACCTCCATAATAACCATTGGTCTGACCACCACCTCCATATCCACCAGCACATCCAGATACCCCACCACCACTATGATAACCATCGCCTTTGCCTTTGCCTCCACCACCAGATCTAGACTAAGCTTGGTTGACGTGATGTTGCTGTCGTTAAGATTTTTCCCATTCTTAGGGTATAGGTTTATGTTAAGGTTTATTAGGTTTTGGGTTTAGGTTTAAATTTTAATTTATTTAGTTACTTTATGTATATGTTAGGGTTTGGGTTTTGGGGTTTAGGGTTTAGGGTTTAGGGTTTAGGGTTTAAGATTTTAGGGTTTATGCTTTTAGGGCTTAGGGTTTATGTTTAGGGTTTAGGGTTTAGGTTTAAGGGTTTAGGGTTTAGGGTTTAGGGTTTATGGTTTAGGTTTAGGGTTTAGAGTTTAGTATTTAGGGTTTAGGGTTTAGGGTTTAGGGTTGTAAGTTCAGTGTTGCAGGTTTAGGGTTTAGGGTTAGTTTTAGGGTTTATGATTTAGGGTTTAGGGTATAGGGTTAAGGGTTTAGGGTTTTTTTTAAATTAATTAAACTAGTAGGTTTAGGTTTATTTAGCTTATTTTTTATTTATTTTAGTTTATTTTATATTTTATATTAATTTAGGTTTATTTCTTATTTCTATTTAATTTAGTTTATTTAGTTTTATTTATTTTAGTTTGGATTATATATTTTAGTTTATTTTTTAGGTTTAGGTTTAGATATGGTTTATACTTTAGTTGAGTTTTATTTTATTTTAGTTTCTAAGTTTAGGTTCCATTTTTTATTTTTAAGTTTAGGTTTAGGCTTTTATTTTATTTTTTTAGGTTTAGGTTTTAGGGTTTTATTTTATGCTTTATTTTTTAGTTTAGGTTTTGGTTTATTTTTAATTTATGTTATTTTATTTAATTTAGTTTTAGGTTTAAGGTTAGTTTATTTTAGGTTTAGGTTTAGGTTTTATTTATTTTAATTTAGTTTAATTGAGTTTAGGTCTAAGTTTATTTTATTTTGTTTATTTTATGTTTCGGTTCCTTTTTTAGTTTAGAGTTTAGGTTTTATTTTGTATTTATTTATAGGTTTATTTTTTAGGGTTTGGTTTTTATTTAATTTTTATTTTAGGTTTATTTTATTTTTATTTTACATTTAGTTTTTATTTTATTTAGGCTTTTTGTTTTAGGGTTATTTTTTAGTTAATTTAAAGTTTCTATATATTTTATTTTAATTTAGTTTTTAGTTTTTATTTTATATTTTATTTTATTTTTAGGTTTATGTTTAGGTTTTAATTTTGATTTAGGTTTAGATTTTAGTTTATGTTTTATTATTATTTTATTTTGGTTTAGGTTTTATTATTTATTTTATATTTAGGTTTTATTTAATTTAAGTTTAGGTTTTTTGGTTTTTAGGGTTTAGGGTTTATGATTTAGGATTACGGTTTAGGGTTAGTTTTAGGGTTTATGGTTTAGGAAATAAGGTTTAGTATTTAGAGTTTAGTGTTTAGGATTTGGGGTTTAGGCTATTTTTTTTTTTAAATTAAGTAATAAGTTTAGTTTATTTAGTTTATTTTATTTTTTATTTTTATTTAGGTTTATTTTTTATTTTATTAGTTTAGTTTACATATTTTAGGTTTATTTATTTAATTTAGGTTCTTTTATTTTTTATTTTTTATTTTATAGGTTTAGGTTTAAGTTTAGGTTTACATTTATGTTTATTTTTTAGTTTAGTTTTATTTTTATTTTAGTTTTTAGGTTTAGGTTTTATTTTTTATTTAATAAGTTTAAGTTTAGGTTTTTATTTTGGCTTTTTAGGGTTTGATTTTAGGTTTTTATTTTAAGATTTTAATTTTTAGTTTAGGTTCATGTTTATTTTTAGTTTATTTTATTTTATTTAGTTTAGGTTTAGGTTTTATTTATGTTAGTTTAGTTTATTTTAGTTCAGGTTTAGGTTTATTTTATTTTACTTATTTTAGGTTTATGTTTTTTTTACTTTAGGGTTTAGATTTTATTTTTTATTTAATTTTAGGTTTTTTTTTAGGTTTAGTCTTTTATTTAGTTTTTATTTTATTTTATTTTAGGTTTATTTTATGTTTAGTTTCTATTTTATTTAGGTTTTTTATTTTTCTGGTTTATTTTATTTTTTAGGTTTTTGTTTTGGTCTTGCTTTTAGTTTATGTTTTTATTTTTTTTATTTTAAGTTTAGGTTTATTTATTTATTTTATGTTTAGGTTCTATTTAGTTTAGGTTTAGGTTTTAGGGATTAGGGTTTTGGGTTTAGGGTTTAGGGTTTAGGGATGTAGGTTTAGCATTTAGGGTTTAGGGTTTAGGGTTTAAGGTTTAGGGTTTTAGGGTTTTATAGTTTAGGGTTTAGGGTTTAGGGTTTTAAAGTTTAAGGTTTAGAGTGGTAGGTTTAGGGTTTAGGTTTTTTTTAATTTGTTTTTATTTATTTATTCTTTATTTTTTTTAAAATTAAGTAAACAGGTTGGTTTAGGTTTATTTAGTTAATTCAATTTAGTTTTTATTTTTTTATTTAGGCTTATTTTTATTTTTATTTAGTTTAGTTTATTTATTTTATATTTACATATTTTAGTTTATTTTGTAGGTTTAAGTTTAGTTTTAGGTTTATTTTTTTTAGTTTACTTTTATTTTTATTTTATTTTTTAGGTTTAGGTTTTATTTTATATTTTTATGTTTAGGTTTAAGTTTTATTTTATTTTTTAGGTTGAGGTTTTAGGCTTATTTTTGGGTATTATTTTCTAGCTTATGTTTAAGTTTATTTTTAGTTTATTTTATTTTATTTATTTTATGTTTAGGTTAAGGTTTAGTTTGTTTTAGGTTTAGATTTCAGCTTTTTTTATTTTAGTTTAGTTTATTTTAGTATAGGATTAGGTTTATTTTATTTTTATTTTAGGTTTAGGTTTTTATTAGTTTAGGGTTTAGGTTTTATTTTTTATTTATTTTTAGCTTTTATTTTTAGGTTTAGGTTTTTATTTAGTTTTATTTTAGGTTTATTTTATTTTTATTTTAGGTTTAATTTTTATTTTATTTAAGTTTTTTATGTTTTAGTTTAGTTTAAGTTTTTAATTATTTTATTTTTTTTGTTTTTAGCTTTAGGTTTAGGTTTAGGTTTTAGGTTAGGTTTTTATTTTTTTAATTTTTTAATTTTATTTTGTTTTAAATTTCTTTATTTATTTTATTTTTAGGTTTTATTTAGTTTAGGTTTTTTAGCTTTTTTAGGGTTTAGTTTTAGGGTTTAGGCTTTATTTTTATTTTGGGTGTATTTTTAGTTTTTTTCTTTTAGTTTATTAGGTTTAATTTTAGTTGATTTTATTTTATTTAGTTTTGGGTTTTGGTATAGTTTATTTTATGTTTAGGTTTATGTTTTATTTATTTTATTTTAGGTTTAGATTTATTTTATTTTGTTTAATTTATTTTTATTTTAGGTTTTGGTTTTTTTTTAGTTCAAGGTTTAGGTTTTTTTAGGTTTATGTTTTTAGTTTAGTTTAGGCTTTTAATTATTTCATTTTAGTGTATTTTTATTTATTTTTTTAGGTTTAAGTTTAGGTTTTAGTTTAGTATTTTATTTTATTTATTATATTATCTAAGTTTAGGTTTTTATATTTAATTTATTTTTAGGTTTTATTTTCTTTAGGTTTAAGTTTTTAAGTTTTAGGTTTTGGGTTTAGGTTTTTTAGGGTTTATTTTAGGGTTTAGGTTTTTTTAGGATTAGGGTTTAGGGTTTAGGGTTTAGTGTTTAGTGTCAATTTAGGTTTTAAGGTTAAGTTTAGGATTAGCAGGTTTGGTCAGGGTTTAGGGCTGGCTTTAGCTTTGTTTAGGGTTGGGTTTAGGGAGTTAGCAGGTTTAGGGTTTAGGGTTTAGGGTTTATGGTTTATGGTTTTGTGTTAGTTTAGGGTTTAGAGTTGAGAGTTTTAGAGTTTAGGGTTTAGGGTTTAGGTTAAAGGGGATTAGGTTTAGGATTTAGGGTTTTGGGGTTTTAGGGTTTAGGATAAAGGTTTAGGTGGTTTTTTTAGATTTTATAGGGTTTAGGTTTGGGTTTAGGGTTTATGGTTTAGGGTTGAGGGTCAGGTTTAGGGTTTGGGTTTAGGGTTTAGGGTTTAGATTAGGGTTTAGGATTTGGGTTTAAAGTTTAGAGTTTAGATTTTAGGATTTAAGGTTTAGGGTTTTAAACAGTAAACCCAAAGTTTAGGATTTTCATTTATTTAGTTTATTTTAATTTATTTTATTTTATCTGTTTATTTTATTATTTTAAGTTTATTTTCTTTATTTTAGGTTTATTTATTTAGTTTTTGTTTAGGTTTATTTTTAGTTTAGTTTTATTTTATTTTATTTTAGGTTTTATTTTTTTATTTTTAGGTTTATGTTTAAGTATTTATTTTATTTTTTTAGGTTTAGGTATTAGGCTTTTTTATTTTAGCTTGAGTTTTTGGTTTTATTTTTTTAGTTTAGGTTTAGTTCTTTTTTGTTTATTTTAAAGTATTTAGTTTAGGGTTTAGGTTTAGTTTATTTTAGGCTTAGGTGTAGGTTTTATTTTTTTTAGTTTAGTTTATTATAATTTAGGTTTAGCTTTATTTTATTTTATTTATTTTAGGTTTAAGTTATTTTTTTTAGTTTAAGGTTTAGGTTTTATTTTTTATTTATTTTTAGGTTTTATTTTTACATTTATTTTTTTGGTTTAGGTTTTTATTTAGTTTTTATTTTATTTTAGGTTTATTTTATTTTTACTTTTTGTCTAGTTTTATTTTATTTAGGATTTTTATTTTTTGGTTTTGTTTAATTATTTTTAATATAATTTAGGTATTTATTTATTTTAGTTTAGTTTAGTTTTTTATTTAATTTTTAGGTTTAGATTTTAGTTTAGGTTTTTATTTTATTTTATTATTTTATTTTATTTATGTCTAAGTTTATTTATTTATTTTATTTTTAGGTTTTATTTAGTTTAGATTTAGCTTTTTAGGTTTTTAGGGTTTAGGGTTTGGGTAGTTTTAGGGTTTAGGGTTTGGGGTAGGTTTTAGGATTTAGGATTTAGGATTTAGAGTTTAGGTTAGGTTTAGGGTTTTGGTTTAGGGTTTGTGGGTTTATAGTTTAGGGTTTTTATGATTTAGGGTTTAGGGTTTAGGGTTTAGGGGTTTTAGGTTTTAGGTTTGGTTTTAAGAGGTTTAGGGTTAGGGTTTTTTATTTTAATTTTAGTTTTTTTAGGGTTTAGGGATTAGGGTTTAGGTTTTAAGTTTAGGGTTCAAGTTTTAGTTTATGGTTTATTTTTATTGAGAATAAATTCATTTTCAACATTTCTTCTTTTTGATTCCATCAACCAAGTAACACACAAAATTTTCTAAGACACAAGCGACAACATAGATAAAAAATTAGCATGCATAGAGCAAATCAAAAACCTTAGATAGTTAGAACCATATCTACTGTAAAGATAGTTCCATAAGCAGCAGATCAGATTGATCGTTCTTCAATTTCTCAAGTTCCAATCAAAACCACCATGGCCTATCGAGTAGCGGAATCCACCATCATATTACTGGTCTCTCCCTCTGCCCCCACCACTGTAACCTCCATCGCTCCTCCCACCTCCATAACCACCACTATTTTGACCTCCACCTCCATATCCACCATAACCTCTAGATCCCCCACCACCACTATGCTAATTATTTCCTCTGCTTTCGCCTCCACTGCTAGATATAGACTAAGCCTAGTTGACGGTGATGTTTCTACTATCAAGGTTCTGCCCATTCTTAGGGCTTAGGTTTAAGTTTATTAGGTATTTGGGTTGAGTTTTATATTTTAATTTATTTACCTACTTTAGGTTTAGGTTGGGGTTTACGCCAGGGTTGTGGTTAGGGTTTAGGTTTAGGTTCTAGGGTTTAGGTTTAAGGGTTTAGGGTTTTAGGCTTTATGCTTTTAGGGTTTTGGGTTTAGGGTTAGAATTTAGGGTTTAAGGTTTAAGGTTTAGGGTTAGTTTAGGGTTTAGGGTTTTTTAGAGTTCAGGGTTCTAGGTTTAGAGTTTAGGGTTTATAGTTAGTTTTATGGTTTTGGGTTTAGCATTTAGGGTTTAGGATTTTGGGTTTAGGATTTAGGGTTTAGGGTTTATTTTTAAGGTTTAGGGTTTTTGGTTTAGGTTTTTTTATTAGGTTTAGGGTTCAGGGTTTAGGGTTTAAGGTTTAGGGTTTAAGGTTTTAGGGTTTAGGGTTTTAAGGTTTAGGGTTTAGGGTTTAAGTTTTAGGTTTAGGGCTCAAGTTTTATTTTAAGGTTTTGGGTTTTTTTTAATAGAGAACAAATTCAGATTCAACATTTCTTCTTTGTGATTTCATCAGCCAAGTAATACACCATGTTTTCTATAACACAAGCGATGACATAGATCAAAACTCATAGAGCAAACCAAAAACCATAGATAATTAGAACTGTCTCTACTACGAACATATAGTTTCATAAGTAGTAGATAAGATCGGCCTTTCTTTAGTTTCTCCAGTTCCCATAAAAAACCTTAGGTTTTACTTTTTACTATTAAGTTTAGGTGTAGGTTTTAATATTATTTTTTTAGGTTTATTTTTAGGTTTTATTTTTCAGTTTAAGTTTAGGTTTATTTTTAGTTTATTTTATTTTATTTAGTTTAGGTTTAGGTTTAGGTTTAATATATTTTAGGTTTAGGTTTAGGTTTAGGTTTATTTTTAATTTCGATTTAGTTTATTTTTTAAGTTTAGGGTTTAGGTTTAGGTTTATTTTATTTATTTTTAGGTTTTATTTTTAAGCATATTTTTTAGTTTTAGGTTTTTATTTAATTTTTATTTTATTTTATATTTTTTATTTTAAGTTTAGTTTTTATTTTATTTAGGTTTTTTATTTTTATGTTTATTTTATTTTTCAATTTAGTTTAGGTTTTTATTTATTATATTTTAGTTTTTTTTATTTTTTATTTTATTTTATTTTTAGGTTTAGGTTTTCAAGTTTTTAGGATTTATGATTTATGGTTTAGTGCTTAGGGTTTAGGATTTTAGGGTTTAGGGTTTATGGTTATAGGGTTTAGAGTTTAGGATTATCAGAGTTTAGGGTTTTGGGTTTAAGGCTTAAGGTTTAGGGTTTAGGGTTTTTTATGGTTTATTTTGGGGTTTAGGGTTAAGGGTTTATTTTTAGTTTATTTTATTTTATTTAGTTTAGGGTTTTTATATAGTTTATTTTAGGTCTAAGTTTAGGTTTTCTGCATTTAGGGTTTAGGGTTCTAGGTTTATGGTTTCAGATTTAGGGTTTATGGGTTTTTTTTTTAAATTAACTAAACTGGTAGGTTTAGGTTTATTTAGCTTATTTGGTTTATTTATTTTTTTAATTTAGTTACTCTTTTATTTAAATTTAGGTTTTTTTATTTTTATTTAATTTACTTTATTTATTTTAGTTTATTCTTTAAGTTTAGGTTTAGGTTTAGGTTTATCTTTTAGTTTAATTTTATTAATATTTTATTTTATTAGTTTAGGTTTTATTTTTTATTTTTAGGCTTAGGTTTAGGTTTTTCATTATTTTTTTAGGTTTAGGTTTTAGGTTTTTATTTTAGGTTTATTTTTAGGTTTTATTTTTTAGTTTTGGTGTAGGTTTATTTTTAGTTTATTTTATTTTATTTAGTTTAGGTTTAGGTTTATGTTTAGTTTATTTTAGGTATAGGTTTAGGTTTTATTTATTTTATTTTAGTTTATTTTAGGTTAGGTTTAGGTTTATTTTATTTTTATTTTAGGTTTAAGTTTTTCTCTTGTTTAGGGTTTAGGTTTTATTTTTTATTTATTTTTAGGTTTTATTTTTAAGTTTATTTGTTAGGTTTAGGGTTTTATTTAGTTTTTATTTTATTTTATTTTAGGTTTTTTTATGTTTAGTTTTCATTATATTTAGGCTTTTATTCTTAGGTTTATTTTATTTTTTACTTTAGTTTAAGTTTTATTTACTTTACTTTAGTTTATTTTTATTTGTTTATTTTATTTTATTTTTAAATTTTGGTTTAGGTTTTAGTTTACATTTTTATTTTATTTTGGTTTAGGTTCTTTATATATTTTATTTTTAAGTTTTATTTAGTTTAGGTTTAGATTTTTAAGTTAGGGCTTAGGGTTAATAATTTAGGGTGGGTTTAGGGTTTAGGTGTAGTGGTAATAGGGTTTAGGGTTTAGGGTTTTAGGGTTTATGGTTTAGGGTTTAGGGTTAGCAGGGTTTAGGTTAAGGGTTGGGTTTAAGGTGTGGAGTTAGGTTTGGGTTAGTTGGTAGAGTTTAGGTTTAGGGTTTAGAGTTTAGGATTGATTAGGGTTTAGTGAGATTAGGGTTTGAGAGGATTAGGGTTTAGGGTTTAGTTTGTTTAAAGGTTTAGGGGGTTATTTAGTTTAAGTTTAAGTGGGGTTTAGGTCAGTTTAGGATTTAGTTTAGCAGAAGTTTGGGTTTATGGTTTATGGAGTTTAGGTTTAGGGTAAGGTTATAGGTTTAAGTTTAGGAGTTAGGGAAAGAGAGGAGTTTGGGTTTAGGGATAGGTTAGGGAGGGTCAGGTTTAGAGGTTTAGGTTTAAGTTTAGGAGGTTTGGTTTAGGAGTTTGGTGGGGTCAGGGAGTTTAAATAATTACAAAGTTTAGTGTTTAGGGTTTTAGGTTTAGGTTTAAAGTAAGATTAGCATTTAGTTTAGGTTTAGGTTTAGTGTTTATGATTTAGGTTAGTTTAGGTTTAAGGTTTTAGTCTGAGTGGTTTTAGGCACAAGTTTTTAGTTTGAGTTTTCTTTAGTTTAGGTTTAAGTTTAGTTTTAGGGTTTAGGAGTTTAGGGTTTAGGTTAAGTGAGTTTAGAGTTTAGGTTAGTTTAGAGGTTAGTTTGTTTTAGGTTTTGGGTTTAGGTTTAAGTTAGATTAGCAAGGTTTAGTTTAGGTTTAGTTTAGGGTTTACGGTTTAGGGTTTAGGGTTTAGGGTTTAGGGTTTAGGGTTTTAGGGTTTAGGGTTTAGAGTTTTTTAGCATTTAGGATTGTAGGATTTGGGTTTAGGGTTAGTTTAAGCATTTAGGGTTTAGGATTTAGATTCTATGGTTTGGGGTTATAGATTTAGGGTTTAGAGTTTTGGGTTTTGGGTTAGTTTTAGGGATTAAGGTTAGAGTTTTTTTTAATTAATTATATATTTTTTAGTTTTTGATATTTTTTAAATTAAGTAAACTCAAGTTTAGGTTTTTTAATTTATTTTAGTTAATTTTATTTTTTATTTTGATTTATGTTCATTTTTATTTTTATTTACTTTAGTTTATTTAGTTTAGGTTTATTTATTTTAATTTAGGGTTTTTATTTTAGTTTTTTTTTTATATTTAGGTTTAGATTTAGGTTTATTTTTAATTTTTGTGTTATTTTTATTTTAGTTTTTCGGCTTAGGTTTTATTTTTTATTTTCAGGTTTAGGTTTTTCTTTATTTTTTTTTAGGTTTAGGTTAGGTTTTTAATTTAGGTTTATTTTTAGGTTTTATTTATTAGTTTAGATTTATGTTTATTTTTAGTTTATTTTATTTTATTTAGTTTAGGTTTAGGTTTAGGTTTAGGTTTAGGTTTAGTTTATTTTAGGTTCAAGTTTACATTTTATTTAATTTAGTTTAGTTTATTTTATTTTATTTAGGTTTATGTTTATTTTATTTTATTTTAGGTTTAGTTTTTTTTAGTTTAGGGTTTGTGTTTTATTTTTTAGGGTTTTGGGTTTTATTATTTTAGTTTAGGTTTTTATTTAGTTTTTATTTTATTTTCTTATAGGATTATTTTATTTTTATTTTAGGTTTAGTTTTTATTTTATTTTGGTTTTCTATTTTTTAGTTTAGCTTAGGTTTTTATTTATTTTATTTTAGTTTAGTTTGTAATTTTATTTTACTTCCTTTTTATGTTTAGGTTTTGATGTAGGTTTAGGTTTATGTTTTAGTTTATGTTTTTATTTTATTTTATTTTTTTATTTTACATTGGTTTATGTTTTTGATTATTTTTAAGTTTTATTTAGTTTAGTTTAGGTTTTATCTTTTAGGGTTTTAGGTTTAGGTTTAGTGTGTTTTAGGGTTTAGTTGAGTTTTTTTTGGGTTTTAGTTTAGTTTTATTTTTGGTTTTGGGTAGGTTTTAGGTTTAGTGGTTTAGGTTTTTAGGTTTTGGTTTAGTTTTTAGTTAGGTTTGGGGTTTTATGTTTTAGGAATAACATTTTTGTTTCATTTTATCAACCAAGTAACACAAGTTTTCTAAGACACATGGGATGACATAGATGAAAATGAGCCACAGAGCAAATCAAAACCCTAGATAACAGAACCATCTCTACTATAAAGATGTATAAGTAGTAGATGATTTTTTATTTCTCCGCCTATTAGAACCACCATCCTGAGTAGTAGGATCCACCATCATATCCTGATTTCCCTCCGCCACCACATCCAGAACCTCCATCATTCCCCCAGCTCTCCACAACCACCACACTCCACCACAACCTCCAAATCCACCCCACTAGATCCCCCACACTCTCATATAATAGCCTCTCCTCGCTCCACCGCTAGCTCAACAGGCTATTGAGAAGCCACATTAAGGATTTAGTTTTTGGTTTAGGTTTAGTTTATTAAGTTTTAGGATTTATATTTTTTTTAATTTGTTTTATTACTTTAGTTTTAGCTGTGGTTTAGGGTTTGGGTTTAGTTGTGGCTAGTCCAGTGTATGGTTTAGTTTTAGGGCTCAGGGTTTATGCTTTATTGTTTAGGGTAGCCAGGGTAGTGTTAGATTTTATGGTAGTTTTAGGAGTTAGATAGGGAGTGGTGATAGGTCAGGTGATTAGGTTTATTTTTAAAAAAGCAAACCATAGTTAGTTTATTTTTTTATTTATTTTAGTTTATTTGTTTTTATCTATTTAGTTTTTATTTTATTTAGTTTATAGGTTTAGGTTTATTTTTGTGAGTTTATTTTATTTTAGTTTAGGTTTATTTTTAATGTAAGCTTAGGTTTCATTTAGGTTTTAGGTTTGGTTTAATTTTTTATTTTATACAATTTAGTTTATTTTATTTTATTTAGTTTAGGTTTATTTATTTATTTTAGTTTATATCTTAGTATAGTTTTATTTTATTTTATTTTTATTTTTTAAGTTTATTTTTTTTTTTAGATTTAGGTTTTATTTTATTTATTTTAGGTCATTTGAAGGTTTATTTTAGTTTAGGTTTTAATTTAGGTTTTATTTTTATTACATATTTTATTTTTGGACTTTTATTTTAGTTTAGTTTTATTTATCTTATCTTAGTATTTTTTAGTAGTTTATTTTATCTTTATCCAGGTCAGTTTTATTTTTATTTTTTTTATCTATTTATGTTTTTATATTTATCTTTTAGGTCTTTAATTACTTTTTGGAGCTCTAGTCCTGGGCCTAGGGTAAGGCCTTAGATCTATCTTTAGCCTAGGGCCTAGCCAGGATCTGGCCTGGGTGGAGCTCAGCCTAGGTTGTGGTCATGAGTATCAGGGCCTGCTCAGGCCCAGTGGCTGCCATAGGCCCAGGTGGCCCAGGGCCTCTTCTTTCAGCTAAGGGCTCAGGGCCCAGGGCCCACAGGGCCTAGTGGCCCAGTGGTCCCAGGCTCAGTGCCTCAGGACCCAGTTTGGCCCATAGTCATGGCTCATGGTCTTGTAGCTATTTTGATTTAGTTTAGGGCCAGTGTGCCTGTAGAATTTAGTATAGGGTCAGGTCATTTAGCCCAGGGCCCAGATTATTTAGCTCAGTCAAATAAACCAATATAAGTTATTTAGTAATTTATTTTATCTTATTTATCTTTATTCTTTTATTGTTTAGCATTTATTTAGTTAATTTATTTAGTCATTTTATCTTTTAGCTTATGTTTTGGGTTTATTTTAGTGGCTTTATTTTTAGTTTAGTCTTTATTTTTTATTTTTATTTTAGTTTAGGTTATTTTTTTATTTTTAGTTTTATAGTTTTATTTTTATTTTTTTAGATTAGTATTTCTTTTTAGATTTTATTTTTTTTTCTTTATTTATTTTAGGTTTATTTTAGTTTATTTTATTTATTTTATGTTTAGGTTTTATATTTTATTTTATTTTTAGTTTAGGTTTAAGTTTATTTTATTTTTATTTATTTTTATTTTATTTTATATTTATTTTATTTATTTATGTTTTATTTACATTTATTTATAGTTTTATATTAATGTTTATTTTTTAGGTTTAAGTTTATATTTTATCTTTATTTTATAGTTTATTTTTAGGTAGTTTTAATATTTTTTATTTATATTTTATTTATGTACATTTATTTAATTTGTATTTGGGAGAAATTGGTAGGGTCAGGTTTGATTAAGAGCCCAGGCCTTGGATTAGGGCCCAGGAGGCCTCTGCCTGTATTATGGCTCAGGGTTGTGGCCCAGGCTCAGTTAGGTTTAGTAGCCCAGTGGCCCAGGGGCCCAGCTCAGGGCCCAGGCTCAGGGCCTAGGGCCCAGGGTCAGTGCCTAGGGTGGCCCAGGTGGGGCCTAGGATTTGTCAGTTGATTTTATCTTTAGGCTGGCCTTATGAGTTGGCTCTGGGTGGTTTGTGGCCCAGGGCCTAGGTAGGTTTACCAGGATCAGGGTCATATTTTTTTTAAATCCAAACCAACCGAGTTTTAGTATTTATTTATTTAATTTTATTTTTATTTTATATTTATTTATTATTAGTTTTATTTTTATTTATCTATAGGTTTATTTTATTGAATATTTTTATTTTATTTTTAGCTTTAGTTTATTTTAGTAGTTTAAGTTTTAGATTTTTATTAGTTTTATTTAGATTTATTTTTTTTTTAGTTTAGGTATTTTTTATTATATTTAGGTAGTTTTATCATTTTAGTTTATTTTATTTTATTTTAAGTTTAGGCGTTTTATTTTATTTTATTTTTTCTTTAGTTTAGCTTTTTAGTTATTTTATTTTATTTATATTTATTTTTTAGTTTATTTGTTATTATTTAGTTTGGGTTTTTATTTATTTCTTTTATTTTATTTTTAGGTTTTATTTTATTTATAGTTATTTTCTTTTATTTAGTTTATTTTTGGTTTATTTTATTTTTTATTTTAAATTTTATTTATTTTATTTTATTTATTTTATTAATTTATTTTTATTTTTAGGTTTAGGTTTATTTTAGTTTATTTTTTATTTTTTATTTTATTATTTTATTTTATTTTAGCTCAAATTTTTATTTATTTTATTTTGTTTATTTTTAGTTTGGTCTTTGGTTTGTTTAGCTCATATTTTCTTTTGAGCCTAGTGCCTAGGTCATCTAATAGTCTTTCTATTTGGCAGTGGGTAGTCATAGGTGCCCTCAGTGTCAGCCTTCCTAGCCCAGCCTCAGGGCCCAGGGCCCAGGGCCCAGGGCCTAATTTAGTGGCTTGTGCCTAGGGCTCCAGGTCATTTAGATCAGTGGCTCATGGTTTATGATTCAGCTCAGTGGCCCAGGCCTAGGGTTATCAGGCCTTCAGGTGGGTGGTATGGCCCAGGGTCATTGGTTTAGCCTAGTAAGATCAGGTTAGGGTTGGCTGAGGGCCTAGGCCTAGGATTTTGGGTTTAGTCTTTTAAATTAAGCAAACCATAGTTTATTTTAATTTATATTTTATTTATTTTATCTATTTTTTTATTTTATTTAGTTATTTTAATTATTTATTTTATATTTATTTTATTTTATTTTAGTTTATTTTATTAGTTATAGTAGTTATCTTTAGTTGACTCATTTTATTTTATTTAGTTTATTTTATTTTATTTTATTTTGTTTTATTTTATTTTTTTTAGGTTTTATTTTAGGTTAATTTTAGGTTTTATTTTTAGTTTAGGTTTAATTTTATTTTAATTTTATTTTATTTATTTAGTTTTATTTTTATTGGTTTTTATTTTATTTTATGTTTTATTTTATTTTAGTTTAGTTTTTTTTTTTAGTTTTAAGATTTAGTTTTATTATTTATTTATTTATGTTTTATTTTGGTAGTTTTATTTTATTTTAGTATTTTTATTTTATTTTATTTTTTTTATTTTATTTTATCTTTTTTATTTTAGGTTTTATTAGTTTCTTTATTTATTTTATTTCTTTATGAGTTTATTTTATTTTATGCTTAAGTTTAGGTTTTATTAGGTTTTATTTTTTTTTATTTTTTTTATTTTATTTATGTTTATTATTTTAATTTTATTTTTTTAGTTTATATATTTTGTTGGTTTTATTTCTTTAGGATCAAGGAATTTCTTTTTACAATTTTAATGTTATTTTGATAAGAAAGAGTTTATTGGTTCTATATTTAAGAATAGGTGATGCACAAGAGTCTTATATTTTAATGCCATACATTAAAATTATAGAGAGTAATTGAGCATTTTTACTGTGATACATAAGTTTCACAATCAATTATTTTAGTAGATCTTATGGATGCTACATTTGTTAAGAGGTTTGATGGAGCATATAAGAAATCTACATAGATATTTATGATATAAAGAAAGCTTGATAAAGTCTCAAGAGATGTTCTTAGAGTTCTACAGGCTTAATATTGGTTATATTCAAGTCATTAAGGATATTAGTTACTGTGTCCAAACACAAGGAGGATTGATATTTTCCTATTTCAGTGATTTTAAGATCAACATTAAGTTATCTTTTTTACTTAGTTTATTTTTTTTTATTTACAAGAAGATGTATTATCTTTTTTGCTTTTTTATATTCTTTTTTGACAAGACTAGAGGGAGTCCATTAAACTTGAATTATGGAGGTCAACTTTAGTCTAAAGGTTTATTAATGATCTAAACTGAATATGAAGTGTAATTAGAGGTTTTATTATTTAGACTTTATGATCAAGTCATTAAGAGTTTTATTTATATTTACTCTATTACCATGATGGTGAAATATGGAGATTTATAGTAGATTTTATGCTTATTTAGAAAAGTTCCATTTATCAAGTTTTATAAGATTTTAAGACTTTGACTTATATTTATCATAAGACTTTATTACTGAGATGCTGGATGATTTACCCTAGATAGAATGCTTTAATCTTAGCTTTTTAAGATTTAGAGTCACCTTAAATGGTTTTACATATTAGTTTAACTTAGAGAGTAGATTATTATTTATTTAAGCAGAGGAACCCAGACCTACTATCAGATCTTACTTGGTCACAAAAAGATTTAAGGATCATGTTCATTATGGGATCACCTTATGTTATCTGTGGTTAGGGTAGAGCTCAGTTTATCAGGCCTAAAAGCTCTTAGGGTAGGATTTGGGCCAGGGTGCTCAGTTTATCAGCCTTCCTTTAGCCTTGGCTTGATCAGTAGTTTAGGTATCAGTAGGTTTGTTTCTAAGTTAGGGCCAGTTTCTTATTATTTTAAATATCAGGGCCTCAGTATTTTATTTTGGGTTTAGGGTTAGTCATTAGGAGGGTAGGGTTTTAAATTAAGAGTAGCCTATTTAATTTAGTTTATTTATTTTATTATTTTATTTAGTTTATTTTTAATTATTTAGTCATTAATTTTAGGTTTTATTTATCTTTGTTATTTTATTTTTAGTAGTTTTATTTATTTATTTATTTTTAGTTTTATTTTTTTTTAGGTTTATTTTATTTTTATTTAGGTTTTTTTTTTATCTTAGGTTTATTTTAAGTTTATTTTAGAGTAGGTATTTTTTAGTTTATTTTATTTTATTATTATTTATTATTATATATTATTATATATTTATTTAATATAGCATATATAGTTTATTTTATAGGGTGTTATTCTATTTTTATTTTAGGTTTATTAGGTTTAGTTTATATTATCATTTATTTAGGTTTATTTTTTTAAGTATTTATTTATTTAATTTAGTAGTTAGTTATTATTTTATTTTAGTTAGTTTATATTTATTTTATTTTGTTTATTTTAGGTCAGGTTTATGTTTGGTTTTAGATGTTTTATTTTATTGGTTTTTTATTTATTTTATTTAGGTTTTATTTTAGTTTTTTTATTTTTTTAGGTTTAGGGTATTTTAATTTGGGTTTAGTTAGTTTGTGGGGTTTGGGGTTTTGGGTTTTGGGTTGGGGTTTAGGGTTTTAGGTTTTAGTTTTGGTTTTTTATGGTTTGGGTTTAGGTTTTAGTGGTTTAGTTTAGGTTTTGGTTTAGGGTTAGGTTTAGTTTGGGGTTTCTTTATATTGTTTTTTAATAGAGAACAAATTCATATTCAACATTTATTCTTTGATTCCATCAACCAAGTAACACACCAACAAGTTTTCTAGACACAAATAACATATAAAAAATGAGCGCTTAGCAAATAAAAAACCTAGTTTCTATTTACATGGTTCCATAAGTAGATTGGATCCATTCTTAGTTTCTCTAATTTCCATCATCGAACTACCGCCTCTCAGGCGATCCACCATCATATATCCTCGATCTCCTCCTCGCCACTATGGCAGAACATCATCGCCTCTCTTTCATAACCACCATTGCTTTCACCACCACCTCCATATTCACAAGACCTCTAGATCCCCACCATCAAGGATAATGCCACCTGCCTCCACCTGATCTAGACTGTGCTATGATGTTCTGCACAAGGTTCCATTCTGGATTAGGTTTTTTAAGTTTATTTTTAGGTTTTTTTTATGTTTTATTTTTTTTATTTATTTTTAGGTTTATTTTATTTAGTTCTTATTTTATTTATTTTAGTTTATTTTATTTTTATTTACATTTATTTTTTATTTAATTTATTATTAATTTATTTTATTTTATTTAGTTTAGGTTATTTTATTTTAATTTATTTTATTTTTATTTTAGGTTTAGTTTATTTTATTTATTATTTATAGTGTTTTATTTATTTTATATTTATAAGGTTTAGGTTAGTGTGATCAGGGGCCTGCTCAGTTTTAGGCCCAGTATTTTGGGGCCCAGGTTCAGGGCCTGGGCCCAGTGCCCAGTGGCTCAGGGAGGGTTAGCCCAGGGTTTGTGCCCAGCTCTGTGGCCCATTCAGCTCAGTGGTCATCAGGGCCTGGGGCCTGTAGCCCAGGGCTAGGCCAGCTTAGGGCCAGTGGCCTTAGGCCAAGTTTAGTTTAGTGTTTAGAGCCTAGGGTTCAGGGTGGGTTTTATGGTCAGGGCACAGGCTCAGTATTGGGTTTGGCCTAGTTTTTATTTAGTTTAGGGTGTAGTTTGTTTAGGGTTTTAGGGTTTAGGGTTTAGGTAGGTAGTTTATGGTTTAGGGTTTATTGTAGGGTTTAGGGTTTTAGGGTTTAGCGTGGGTTTAGGGTTTTTTTTTGGAAAAGTTAAAATTTTATTACCAAAAAAGGAAAAGATAATGTTCTTAAAAGGATAAATCTACCACATAGTGCTACAAGAAACCCAAAGAGCTAAACCCATCTAAGAAGAAGAAAAGGAAAGAGCAAAACATCGACTAAAAAGCATGAGAGCAAAACACATATAAAATAAACAAAGAAAAAAAAAATGAAAGTGAGCAGAGTTCATGATTCCTTGAGAAAGAAAGATAAGCAAGCACCATAGCAATAAAGATGAAAGTCCGCCTTCATAAAGTTCAACCAACGAAAAGAATTGCAAAAACACTACCAAGGCAAAAGTCATAGCTAAAAGGATAAGGATAAAGAGAGCAAAAGGAGAGAGCTGAGAAAGAAAAGGCAGCTCAGTTAAGATCATCTCAAGGGGCAACAATACATATGAGCATCCAAACTTCATAAGGGTTACAATCATATGTAAAGCTACCAACCAAAGAGAGGAGGTGAGTAACATCAAAGCCATCATAGCCAAAGATACCGATACTAGCAACATCCAAGTACCATAGTGATCCACCTACACTAAACAAATAGAGAAATAACCAACCAAATAATCAAGCAACCCACCACTAAAACCCACACAACAAAGCCAATCACATAAAGCAAACAAGTTACAAATCATTGGCCGCTAATGGAACCACTAGTAACACCACCAAAACCACCACCAAAGATACCTTAACAAGCCAACAACTAAGACCACACAAAAAGGAAGCCAAACGCAGCCACCAACCACCAGAAACCAAAAATCCCAATTTAGAACTATCAAGAAAGGTGGCCAAGACAAAGAAAAGCTAAACAAATTGGCCAAGAAGAATAAAAAAAACAACAAAGAGAAAGGTAGCCAACCAAGATTCCAAGGACAACTAAAAGTCCTCCCACCAAAGCAACTAATTAAAACATCCATAAGGCAACCCCCAGAGAACAACCCATCAATAGTAACCAATAAAGGAAAGATTCCCATCATCCAAGGAAAAGTAAAAAACCAAGAAAACACCACAGAGAAACAACCAACCAATCCAAACACCAACATAGCCTCCTAGCCAACCACCACAAGAGTAAAACCCAAGTCAATGTAAACCAACAACAACCATCAAGCCAAAATCACCCAAGATAGATAAGAAATAATAACCACCAAAATCCCTCAACCACCAACCCAAATAATACAAACCAGACCAGAGCCAAGAGAGGAAGGCTAAAATGGGAGGAGGACAAAACCAAAACCAAAAGAAACAAAATAGAATCAACAAATTGACCACCAAGCCCAACAAGAGAAAAGTAATAGCCAAATAAAAAAACCTCCACCATTCCAAAATGAGAGAGCTAAACCACCAACCCCGATATGTCACCAACAAAAAGGAAAAATAGATAAACATCTACCAGCCAAACTAACTAACCAACACGCTAATCAACCCCATAATAAAACCACCAATTCAACCACCACAGTAGCAAATCCAAAACAAGTAAGTGAGCAACCAACCTCGAAATGAGGCAAAACTCATACATGAGGAAAACCCAACTGTGGATAAAGCCATAACCCAATAGAAGGTTATCAAAAATAGCCAAGAAAAAAATGTGTTAAAAACCCAAAGAAAATAAAAGCCACCGTGCTAAAACAAATCAACTCAGCTAATGATAATAACCACCAATGAGTAAACAAAGCCAACCCAAAAGTAAAAGGTCAAAA
Organism: Cymbidium sinense; assembly: GCA_021442155.1. Lineage (NCBI taxonomy): Eukaryota > Viridiplantae > Streptophyta > Magnoliopsida > Asparagales > Orchidaceae > Cymbidium > Cymbidium sinense. The sequence continues at coordinate 90,488 of JAKCPB010001474.1, read as the reverse complement.
GTAACAACCACTCTAGCCAAAGTGAAAATAAGCAAATAACCACAACCCAAAGAGGGTTTAATAAAAAGGCCAAAAGCAAAGGCTCATAAAACCAAACACAAAAGAAACCAAGCCAAGAAATTATAATGAGATAAGGAAATCCAAGATATCTAGATTAACCAACCCTTAATAGTTTAGGCAATGTTTGGTTGTCAAATAAAGTGAACTCGATATGTTGGCACTAAATTAGCCAAGAAATCAAAGCGCATTACCTTCATGAAGGATGTGGGAAAATTTTAAAACAAACTTGAAAGAAGATTTTTATATGATTAAGAAGATAAAATAATTCAGCCCTATTTCTATTTGAATTAAGCATGTCAAAAGAAAAAGAGCATCAACTTCAATTTAGATGTTGAGAAAACTCTATTCAAATAAAGTTTCAATTGTTTTATTAACAACCATAAGCTCAAAAAAATAACAGAATAGCTTTGAGAGGATAGTAAAAGCACAAATGACAATACCTTTAGAATCCCTAAGGATACCACCATACCATATTTATTGGAAGCTACAGAACCATCAGTATTCACTTTAATCAAGTTGTCTTTAGGTTTGATCCAATGGATAATCTTAGCACCTTTATAAGGGTCCAAGTCGTAATGATACCCAATTTTTTTAGCCACAAATTTATAGCCTCTAAAATGAATGTTACTAATAAGATTGGCATTAACAGAGCATGAATTTTTTCTTTTTTAGTTCCATGATCCTTTATGGTTCATAGGAGTGCCATGATATTTAGCATCATTTCTATCCATCCGATGAACAGAAGGTAATAATAATTAAAACTTTGATATGACCTTTCACAATTTTTTTTTTTGAAACAAACTTCAAGAAGTTGATATAAAGAAAGAGAACCATGAAAATAGTTGGAATTAAATAAATCATCATACCAAAGCCATAATTTAGAAGCAATAGCACCATTGACAAAACATGATTTACATTTTCAATATGAAAGCAACAATAGCATTTGATGGTAAATAAAACCCTTTAGTAGAGCAAAGAGTCCAGAATAAAGTTATTCAAAATCCTCCAAGCTAAAATTGAATAGAAATGGGAATGATATTGTTCCAAAGTTTAATAAAGACATTTGAGGGTTTTTTCTTATCTCTAATAAAATTCCAAACCTCTTTAAGAACAAAATCACCATTATAAGAAAGCTTAAAAAAGAATTTGATCGTTTGTTAGAAGAAATGGGAATATTTCTAAAATTGTCAAAAGAGAAATAGGATATAATTCTCAAGTTTACTTTCATTCCAATTGTTATTAAGCCAAAAAGAGTTAACTTTGATAACAAAGAGAGTGGGTAGATAAAAGGGTGTCAATGGAGCATTGCCAATTGTCTGCCAAAGAAAGAGGTACCGAATGAATACCCCAAGATATTAAAGATTCAACCCATTTAATGGAGCAAAGCCTTTTCCAAACCGGAGAGTCACCAACTTTATAAGCAGATAAGAGGGTGTTTACCTTGGCAATATTTTTCCATCATAAAATTAGCCCAAAGGCTATCATTCTCTAAAATTCCACCAAAGCTTATGAGAGAAAGTGTGATAGCTTCATTTGCAACCTAGAGCACCTTCACCCAAAGGACCAGTTATGCCAAGATGTCATTCTTTTGGTAGAGTTATTATAAAAAAAATTATTATGCATCAATTCGATGAGAGTAGCATTAGTGGGATTATAGTTTGAATCAAATAAAGAGGCATTGAGAGTGCTTTTAAGAATAGTGATCCCACCAAAGGAAAGTAAATGGAATTCAAAAAAATTTTATTTAAATTTTTTGAATTAACTCATCAAAGAGATGGGATCATTTTTAAAGAGAGAGAGCACCCAAGTACTTTAGAGGTAAGTGTTGATGCTTAAAATTAGTGATATGAAGTATTTAATTGATTTTATTATTGGAGATATGGGAGGAAGTGATAAAGCAGCTTTTGTTATTATTGATAGAAAGGCCACTTTCTCTACCAAATTTATTTAGAAAATACCTAAGATGCTTGATATGATGAATAGAAGCATTGTAAAAAATAATAAAATCATCTGCAAAGATTAAATGGGAAACATGAAGACCACCAAGAGTTTGTAGTACATATTAGGATTGTTAAAGAATAAATCATTGATGCTCCTAGATAAGTACTCAACATAATAATAAATAGGAGATAAAGGATCCCCTTATCTTAAGCCATGGGAAGAGGGAAAGAAACCCAAGGCTTCCCATTAAGCAAAAAATCAAAACCAGGCATTATTAATACAATTTTAATAAGAAAAATAAATTTATCGAAAACCCAAATAAATTTAGAATATGGAAAAGAAAGTCCCAAGAAATGTTATCAAAGGCTTTAATATCTAATTTGAAAAGAATGCCACCTCTATTCTTAGCATCAAGATCATGAATTAATTCTGGCAATAAAATATTATCATAATAGATCTACCTCTAACAAAACTAGTTTTGAGAGAGATAATTTTATTAAGTAAAGGACTAAGTATTGGTTAGAATTTTAGAAATCAACTTATTGAAGAAGGTGCAACTAATAGGTCTAAAATCACCCAATAGTCTGATTATCTTTCTTAGGTATGAGACAATAGAAGTACTAAAAAAATATCTATGAAAAGGATTTCCACTAAAAAAATCAATCATAGCCTCAATCAAATCATTTTAATGATAAACCAACATTTTTGAAAAATTGAGTAGTGAAACCCTCTCGAATAGAATCTATATTCATGCTATTAAGGACTTTAAAAATTTCATCTCATTAGGCACATGGTAAGCAAAATCATTATCATCATTAGTAATAATAGAAAATCAAATGTGATTTAGAAATAGCTTCATAAGAGCAACTCTTATTAAGCATATTTCTAAAGTAATTAATAATGATTTCTTAATATCATTATTCTAATCCAAACACCATTATCATCTTTAATTTTTTGAATATTATTTAAAGCTCTCTTTTATTAACTAAAGCATGGAAATACCTAGTATTCTATCACCATCGCAATATGCTTACTAGAATCTTTTGGCAAGTAAGTCTCTTCCATATTTTGAGGTTAACAAGTTTGTCTTTCACCTCCCAAGTCCTTAATCTTAGAAGGATCACATAATGAGACTTCAAGATCACAACCAATTTTTCCATATCTTTAATATTAGAAAAAGGTTTTAAAATAATGCTTGTTCCACCAACCCAAATTTTGTTTAAGTCTTTTAAGTTTAAACCAAAGTCTATTAATCCCCATAATTGAATCAAGATGTAAATGGGGCTTTCCAATTAGCCACAACATCAAAAAAAAATCAATATGTTGAATCCATGTTCTTGAAATCTAAAAGGAGAGGATTTATGTAATCTATTAGAATTATCTTTAATAGAAACAAGAAGAGGAGCATGATTAGACATGCCCTTAAATGATCAACATAAGGGCCATTGAGTAATCCAATGAGTAAAAAAAAATTTGGTCCAACCTTTGCCAAAGGCTTGAGTTTTGCCAAGTATAATTAGAACCCTTAAAGGAAATATCAATCAAATTAAAATCAAGGATCATATTGAAAAATCTTCCATGGAATGAATATTGGAAGAGCACCACTCATTCAAAGAGAATAAAATAGTTGAAATCACCATCAACAAACCAAGGTTTGTTGATCGAGGTAGCAAAATTCCTCAAATTATCCCAAAGAAGATTTCTACCATCTATAAGATGCATAAACAAAAGAGCCCAAAACATAATAGTCACCATAAGAGATTTTGAGCATTGTCAACTTGTTGAAAATCATCAATAATAAAAACCTCAACGAAATTATTCCAAAAACACCAAATCTTATTACTAACATTAGAGAAAATTTTATTGAAGTCGATCATTCTAGCAACATGGTTAATTTTATTAGCATGAATAAGAGGCTCCAGAATAATAAGTAAATAAATATTATGAATGTGACAAAGATTTCTAATATGATTATGAATAGAGAGGGTACCGATCCCTCTAATATTCCAAACAAGAAATTTAAACATAAGTAAAATAAAATGGGTTAAGAAAAGTTTAATTAAGAGAAGAGTGAGAGATCTAGTGTTTTGGATAATTTGGGAGAGTAATTTTACACTCTTTTTCTATTTAGCATGATAGGTTTCAAAACCATTTTCTTTTCCCCTAGAGTCATCATCCGAGTAAGATTAGTAACATTGGTCACAAATTTAGTAGAATTCTTCAAGTGTTTGGAGGGGAGTTCACCCTCTTCCAAATCCATATTAAGTTGAAAAGTAGGATTAACATGAATATTAAGATTATAAAGGAGAGACAGTGATGATTTAGAACCATTTAAAGCAAAAGTAGTTAAATTCAGACCAGAAAAGTTTTTAGCATGCTCGACATCATTTAACTCCTCATTAAAAGCTTCATTTTCATAGATCAAAGGATATATGTGAATAGAATCAAAGAAAATAATCATTTTCCAATAACTTTGAAAATTATTCTTTTCTTTAGAAATATTCAAATTCAAAGAAGGAAAAGTGGTAAATCATCCTACCCATTTTGAAAATCAAATATATATATCAATAGTAGGAGCCAAAACTTGTTCAACAGATTAACCTCGATATCCAGGAATCAACCTCACAACCTCATTCATACCATTAGATCAGGCTGATTTCAACATAAAGTAGGGATTGGCTTATGGGTAAACAACATTCTCTTTAGAGGATTTCATTTTTTAAAGTAGGGATTGAGAATAAAACATTTTAAATTATCTTGACCATGAATTTTATAATGGGAACAAAAAATTGAAGGTTCTCCAATTCAACCTTTGCAAATACTTATTTTAGAGACAATCCAAACTTCCTTAGGTATTTTTTAGTTATGTCTAATTCCATGAGATCCAAGCCTTAGAATCTAGACGCCATCGCTTAATGAAAAGACCAAATAAAGCTCACAAAAAAAGCACATGGTGGGTAACAAAAATGAATGCATATATTAAGAAGAGATAATCACATAGGGACAATAGTAGATTCTTCCTTAATATCAAAAGGGGTGACCACTTCAACAATGCATTTGACAATTAAAGATGAAATAAGAATGACCTGAAAAAACATGTAAATAATCCAGATCATTAGAAAGTTGAATCGCTGGGTCAATAAGAAATCGATAAAGCACCATAAAATTGAGATTATGGAAAAGAATAGATCTTAAGCAAATGACACAAAGCAAATTTACCACAAGAGAAAATTCAAATGGTTTTGCCAACTTTTCAACATCCACATAGCACATTATGATCTAAAAGACATTAAAATGAGATTAATTGAATCAAAAGAGGGAGAAGTCAAAGAGCTCTTCCTTAAGAGTAGAAGAAAGATGCATTAGGGTCCAAAAAAACTGATGCCAGCAAGCATCCATAATTTGAGGTGAGCCCAAGAAGAACTCACCACCATGGTTAAATGAAGCATCAAAATGGCAGATGCCATTCAAGCATTTGTTTCGGCCAAAGCCAACCATAGAAATCCTATGGGATGCACCACCAAGAGGATTAAAAAAATCTCCAGAGAATGAGAGTGCTCTGGTGAGGGGGGGGGGGGTGTAGGTTTGATTTAAGGTTTATAGTTTAGGGTTTAGGTTTTAAGGTTTAGGGTTTAGGGTTTTAGGGTTTAGGGTTTGTGAATTTAGGTTTAGGGTTTTGTTTAGTTTAGGGGTTTAGGGTTTTGGGTATAGTTTAGGTTTAGATTTAGGGTTTATTTTATTATTTTATTTATTTGTTTATTTATTTTATTTATTTATTTATCTTTTATATAAGTAAAATTTTTATTTTATTTAAGGTTTATGGTTTATTTATTTATCTTTTATATAAGTAAAATGCTAGGTTTAGGTTTAGTTAGTTTATTTTTTATTTATTTTTGTTTATTTTATTTTTTATTTAGATTTAAGTTTACTTTTATTTTTATTTAGTTTATTTTATTTATTTTAGTTTTATTTATCTTAGAATAGGTTTTTTTATTTTAGTTTATTCTAGGTTTAGCTTTAAGTTTAGGTTTATTTTTTAGTTTAATTTTATTTTTATTTTATTTTTTTGGTTTAGGTTTTATTTTATTTTAGGTTTAGGTTTAGGTTTGTATTTAATTTTATTAGGTTTAGGTTTATGTTTTTTATTTTAGGTTTTATTTTTAATTTAGGTTTAGGTTTATTTTTTAGTTTATTTTATTTTATTTAGTTTAGTTTAGGTTTAGGTTTTATTTATTTTTTAGTTTATGTTTAGGTTTATTTTATTTTTTATTTTAGGTTTAGGTTTTTTTTTTAAGTTTAGAGTTTAGGTTTTATTTTTTATTTTTAAGTTTATTATTTAGGTTTAGGTTTTATTTAATTTTATTTTATTTTATTTTACATTTATTTTATTTTTATTTTAGGTTTAGTTATTATTTTATTTAGGTTTTATATATTTTTAGTTTAGTTTAAGTTTTTATTTATTTTATTTTATTTTAGTTTTTATTTTTTATTTTATTTTCTTTTTAATTTTAGGTTTAGGTTTAGGTTCAGATTTAGGTTTTAGTTTATGTTTAACTTTTTTTTAGGTTTTTTTAGGTTTTATTTAGTTTAGGTTTAGGTTTTAGCTTTTTAGGGTTTAGGGTTTAGGGGTTTCTTAGATTTTGTGTTCAGAGTTACGTGTTTAGGGTTTAGGTCTTAGGGTTTAGGGTTTAGAGTTTTAGGGTTTAGGGTTTTTAGGGTTTAAGGTTTAGGGTTTAGAGTTTAGGGTTTAGGTTTTAAGTTTAAGATTCAGGTTTTAGTTTGGGGTTTAAGGTTTACTATTTTTTTTAACAGAGAACAAGTTCAGATTTAACATTTCTTTTTTTTGATTTCATCAATGAAGTAACACACCAAGTTTTCTAAGATAAATGCGAGGACATAGGTAAAAAAAGAGCACACATAGAGCAAATCAAAAACCTTAGGTAACTAGAACCATCTCTACTGTAATGACACAATTTCATAAGCAGTTGATCAGATTGGCCATTCTTCAGTTTCTCCATTTCCCATCAGAACCACCCCAGCCTTTCGAGTAGCGGGATCCACCATCATATCCCCGATCTCTCCCTCTGCCACCACCATGGATGTAACCTTTGTCACTCCTCCCACCTCCATAACCACCACACTTTCGACCACCTTATACCCCAAGACCTCTAGAACCCCAACAACCACTATGATAAATGTCGCATCCCCCTTTGCCTCCACCGCCAAATCTAGACTAAGCCTAATTGATGGTGATGTTCCTACGATCAAGGTTATGCCCATTCTTAAGGTATAAGTTTAGATTTAGGTTAATTAGGTTTTAGGGTTTAGGTTTATTTTTTAATTTATTTTGTTACTTTATGTTTTGGTTTAGGGTATGGGGTTTGGGGTTTAGGGTTTAGGGTTTAGGGTTTAGAGTTTAGGGATTAGGGTTAGGGTTTATGGTTTATGGTTTAGGTTTTTTAGGGTTTAGGGTTTTTCAGGGTTTAGGGTTTAGGGTTGTAGGTTTGGGATTTAGGGTTTAGGGTTTAGTGTTTAGGATATTTGGTTTATGGTTTTTAAAAATTAAATAAACTAGTAGCTTTAGGTTTATTTAGTTTGTTTTGTTTATTTAGTTTATTTTTAATTTATTTCAGTATATTTTATAGTTAATATTTATTTAGTTTAGTTTATCTATTTTAGATTTTTTTTATTTTAGTTTAGGTTTTTTATTTCAATCTATTTTTTATGTTTAGGTTTAGGTTTAGGTTTAGGTTTATTTTTTTATTGAGTTTTATTTTAATTTTATTTATTTTGCTTTACATATTATTTTTTATTTTTAGGTTCAATTTTATGTTTTTATTTTCTTTTTGTAGGTTTAGGTTTTAGGTAAATTTTTAGGTTTTATTTTTTTTTAGTTTAGGATTATTTTTAGTTTATTTTATTTTATTTTGCTTTTTAGGTTTAGTTTTTTATTTTAGGATTAGGTTTAGGTTTTTATTTTAGTTTAGTTTATTTTAGTTTAGGTTTATGTTTATTTTATTTTATTTATTATATTTTCATTTTAATTTTTGGTTTTTTTTAGTTAAGGGTTTAGGTTTTATTTTTTATTTATTTTTAAGATTTATTTTAAGGTTTATTTTAGTTTAGGGTTTAGGGTTTAGGTTTTTAGGGTTAAGCATTTAAGGTTTAAGGATTAGAGAATAGGGTTTATGGTTAGTTTAGGGTTTAGGGTTTAGGGTTTAAGGTTTGCTGGCTTATGGTTTAGGGTTTAGGGCTAGTTTTTTTGGTTTAGGGTTTAAGATTTAGGGTTTAGGGTTTAGGGTTTAGGTTTTATGGTCTTTTTTTAAGTAAAATAGTAGGTTTAGGTTTTTTTAGTTTATTTTATTTAATTTTATTTTAATTTTAATTTATATTTATTTTTATTTAGTTCAATTTATTTATTTTAGTTTTATTTTTTAGGTTTTATTTTAGTTTATTTTTTTAAGTTTAAGTTTATTTTACTTGAGTTTTATTTTTTATTTTATTTTTTAGGTTTAGGTTTTATTTTTTTTATTAGGTTAGGTTTAGGTTTTTATTTTAATTTGGGTTTTAGTTTTTATTTTAGGTTTATTTTTCAGGTTTTATTTTTTAGTTTAGGTTTAGGTTTATTTTTAGTTTATTATATTTTATTTAGTTTAGGTTTTGGTTTAAGTTTAGTTTATTTTTGGTTTAGGTTTAGATTTTATATATTTTAGTTTAGTTTATTTTATTTTAGGTCTAGGCTTATTTTATTTTGTTTATTTTATTTTTATTTTAGGTTTAGATTTTTTTTTAGTTTAGAGTTTAGGTTTTTATTTATTTATTTTTTTAGGTTTAGGTTTTAGTTTTCATTTAGTTTTATTTTATTTTTTTTATTTTATTCTTATTTTTTTAGTTTAGTTTATTTTATTTTTTTATTCTTAGGTTTATTTTATTTTTCAAAGTTTGGTTTTTATTTATTTTATTTTAGTTTACTTTTATTTATTATTATATTTTATGTTTAGGTTTTATTTTATTTTAGGCTTAGGTTTTTATTTTTTTTTATTTAGTTTGGTTTTAGGTTTTAGTGTTTGGGGTTTAGGTTTAGGGTTTATGGTTTAGGGATTTAGGGTTTAGGGTTTTAGGGTTTAGGGTTTAGGCCTTAGGGTTTAGTGATTAAGCTTTAGTGGTTAGGGTTTTGAGGGTTTAGGGTTTAGGTCTAGGTTTAGGTTTACTTTTTAGTAGAGTTTTATTTTAATTTTAATTTTTTATTTATTTTAGGTTTTTTTTTTTTTTTATTTATTTTATTTAGGTTTATTTTATTTTATTTATTTAGTTTAGGTTTTTTTTAGTTTATTTTATTTTATTTAGTTTAGGTTTAAGTTTAGTTTAGTTTATTTTTATTAGGTTTAGGTTTATTTATTTTTTATTTTAGAGGTTAATTTTTATTTTGTTTATTTTATTTTTATTTTAGGTTTAGGTTTTTTAGTTTAGGTTTATTTATTTTATTTATTTTAGGTTATATTTTAGGTTTATTTTAGGTTTATTTTTTATTTAATTTAATTTAATTTATTTTATTTTATTTATTTTATTTTACATTTAGTTTTTATTTATTTTATTTATTTTATATTTAGGTTTATTTTAATTTTTTTTAATTTATTTAGGTTTTATTTATTTATTTTTTTATTTTATTAGTTTATTTTATTTATTTTTAGGTTTAGTTTTATTTTTATTTTATTTTATTTTTGGTTTTTTATTTTATTTTTTAGGTTTATTTAGTTTAGTTTAGGTTTTTTATTTTGGGTTTAGGTTTATTTAGGGTTTATTTTTTTTATTTTATTTAGGTTTAGGTTTATTAGGTTAGGGTTTAGGTTTTTGGTTTAGGGTTTTTTTATATTTAGGTTTTAGGGTTTAGGTTTTTTTAAGTTTAGGATTAGGGTTTAGTGTTTAGTTTAGGGTTTAAACTTTAGGGTTTTAGGATTTTATGATTTAGGGTTTAGGGTTTAGGTTTAGGGTTTTAGTTTTAGTTTAGGTTTAGGTTTGGGTTTTAGATTTAGGGTTTAGGGTTTTATGGTTAGTTTAGGGTTTACTTTTATTATTTAGGTTTAAGGTTTTTAGTTTAGGGTTTAGGTTTAGGTTTAGGGTTTAGGTTTGGGTTTAAGTTTAGGTTAGGGTTTAGGTTAGGGTTTAAGGTTTAAGATATAGGGTTTAAGGTTTTTTTATTTTTAGGGTTTAGGGTTAGTTTAGTTTAGAATTTATGGTTTAGTTTTAGGTTTAGGGTTTTAGGTTTGGGTTTAGGTTTTAGTTTTAGGGTTTAAATTTTTGGTTTAGGTTTGTTTAGGTTTGGTTTAGGTTTAGTAGGGTTTAGTTTAGTTTTAGTTTTTTTAAGTTAGTTTCTTTTTTTAATTAGTATAGTGGGTTTATTTATTATTATTTGTTGTTTATTTGAGTTTATTTTATTTTTTATTTTATTTAGGTTTATTTATTTGTATTTAGTTTAGTTTACTATAGGTTTATTTTTTTAGTTTAGGTTTTTTATTTTAGTTTATTTTTAGGTTTAGGTTTATTTTTTAGTTAAGTTTATTTTATTTTTTTATTTTTAGGTTTAAGTTTTATTTTATAATTTTAGGTTTAGGTTTAGGTTTTTATTTTATTTTTTAGGTTTAGGTTTTAGGTTTTTATTTTAGATTTATTTTTAGGTTTTATTTTTTAGTTTATGTTTAGATTTATTTTTAGATTATTATATTTTACTTAGTTTAGGTTTACATTTTTGTTTAGTTTATTTTTGGTTTAGGTTTAGATTTATTTTTGTTTATTTTTATTTTAGGTTTAGGTTTTTTTTAGTTTAAGGTTTTGGTTTTATTTTTTATTTATTTTAGGTTTTATTTTTAGGTTTATTTTTTAGGTTTACATTTCTATGTAGTTTTTATTTTATTTTGTTTTAGGTTTATTTTATTCTTATTTTACGTTTAGTTTTTATTTTATTTAGGTTATTTGTTCTTAGGTTTATTTTTAATTTAGTTTAGGTTTTTATTTATTTTTTTTTATTTTAATTTATTTTTAGGTTTAGGTTTAGGTTTTAGTTTAGGTTTTTATTTTTTTATTTTTTATTTTATTTTATTTAGGTGGACCTTTTTTTTTATTTATTTTTTAGGTTTTATTAGTTTAGGTTTTTAGGGTGTATGTTTTAGGGTTTATGTTTCAAGGTTTAGGGTTTAGGATTTAGGGTTTAAGGTTTTACGGTTTAGGTTAGGTTTTGGGTTTTAGTTAGGGTTTAGGTTTAGGGTTTTGGGGTTTTAGGGTTTTGGTTTAGGGTTTAGGGTTTAGGGTTAGCATAGGGTTCTTAGGGTTTAGGGTTTAGGTTTTTTAGGTTTAGGTTTTTTAAAAAATTAAGTAAACTATTTTAGGTTTATTTAGTTTATTTTTAATTATGTTTGTATATTTTATATTTTTTTTATTTAGGTCCATTTTTATTTTTATTTTATTTTATTTATTTTTTTATTTTATTTAGGTTTATGTTTTTTATATATTTTATTTTTGGGTTTATTTAGTTTAGGTTTTAGTTTTAGGTTTTTTAGGGATTAGGGTTTAGGTTTTAGGTTTGGGGTTTAGGGTTTAGGGTTTAGGTTTAGGTTTTAGGGTTTAGGGTTTATGGTTTAGGTTTAGGGTTTAGGGTTTAAGGTTTTAGGGTTTAGGTTTAGGGTTTAGGTTTTAGTGTTTAGGGTTTAGGGTTTAGGGGTTTAGGGTTTTTAGGGTTTAGGGTTTATCATTTAGGGTTTAGGTTTTAGGTCTAGGGTTCAAATTTTAGTTTAGGGTTTAGGGTTTATTGCTTTTTTTTTAATAGAGAACAAATTCAGATTCAAAATTTTTTCATTTGATTTCATCAACCAAGTAACACACCAAGTTTTCTAAGACACAAGCAATGACATAGATAAAAAATGAGATTGCATAGAGTAAATCAAAAACCCTGGATAACTAGAGTTGTCTTTATTGTAAAGACATAGTTCCATAAGCAGTAGATCGGATCAGCCACTCTTCAATTTTTCTAGTTTCCATCAGAACCACCCAGGCTTCTCGAGTAGCGTGATCCACCATCATATCTCATCTCTCCCTCACCACCACGGTGTAACCTCCCTCCTCCATCCATAACCACCACTACTCTTACCACCACAACCTCCATATCCACAAGCAACTCTAGATCCCCCACCATTCTTTGATGATGCCACCTTTGCCTCCATGATCTAGAGCCCGGTTGGCGTGATGTTCTTCCATCAAGGTTTGTCCCATTAGGGCTTAGGTTTATTAGGTTTAGGATTTAAGTTTATTTGTTAATTTATATATTTACTTTAGGTTTAGTTTTATGGTTTGGGGTTTAGGGTTAGGGTTTAGGGTTTAGGCTTTAGGGTTTAGGCTTTAGTGTTTAGGGTTTAGGCTTTAGGGTTAGGGCTTAGATTTTAGAATTTAAGGTTTTAGAGTTTAGGGTTTAGTGTTAGGTTTTAGTGTTTAGGGTTTAGGGTTTAGTGTTTAGGCTTTAGGGTTTAGAGTATTGAGGGTTTATGGTTTAGGGTTTAGGTTTTAGGTTTAGGGAGTTTAGGGTTTAAACTTTAGTTAGGGGGTTTATTTTATTAGGGTGGTTTATGATTTAGGTTTAGGGTTTAGGGTTTTAGTTTTAGTTTAGTTATTTTTTTAGGTTTAGGTTTAGGGTTTTAGGTTTTAGGAATTTTAGGTTTAGTGAGTTTAGGTTTAGGGTTTAGGGTTTTGTTTTTATAAAAATAAAAAAGTAGGTTTAGGTTTTGGGTTTATTAGTTTTAGGGTTTAGGGTTTAGGATTTAGGGTTTACGGTTTAGAGTTTTTTTTATAAAAAAATTAAGTAAACCGGTAGGTTTAGTTTTATTTAGTTTATTTTATTTTTTTAATTTATTTTAATTTATTTTAATTTATTTATTATGTTTATTTTCTTTTATTTAGCTTATTTATTTATTTTAGGTTTTTTATTTTAGTTTTGGTTTTTTATTTTAGTTTATTTTTTAGGTTTAGGTTTAGGTTTAGGTTTATGTTTATTTCTTAGTTTAGTTTTATTTTTATTTTATTTTTTTATGTTTGGGTTTTTTTATTTATTTTAGGTTTAGGTTTAGGTTTCTTATTTTTTTTAGGTTTAGGTTTTAGGTTTTATTTTGGGTTTATTTTTAGGTTTTATTTTTTAGTTTAGGTTTAGTTTATTTTTAATTTTTTTTTTTTTTTAAGGTTTAGGTTTAGGTTTAAGTTTTATTTATTTTAGTTTAGTTTCTTTTAGTTTAGGTTTAGGTTTATTTTATTTTTATTTTAGGCTTAGGTTTTTTTTTAGTTTAGGGTTTAGGTTTTATTTTTCTATTTATTTTTAGGTTTATTCTTTAGGTTTATGTTTTTTTAGTTTTAATTTTATTTTATTTTAGGTTTATTTTTTTATTTTATGTTTTATTTTTATTTTATTTTACATTTGGTTTTTTATTTTAGTTTATTTTTTAGGTTTAGGTTTAGGTTTATGTTTATTTATTAGTTTAGTTTTATTTTTATTTTATTTTTTATGTTTAAGTTTTATTTTTTATTTGTAGGTTTAGGTTTAGGTTTTTATTTTCTTTTTTAGGTTTAGGTTTTAGGTTTTTATTTTAGCCTTATTTTTAGGTATTATTTTTTTAATTTAGGTTTAGGTTTATTTTTAGTTTATTTTATTTTATTTTTTTGTTTTAGGGTTTAGGTTTAGGTTTAGGTTTTATTTATTTTAGTTTAGTTTATTTTAGTTTAGGTTTAGGTTTATTTTATTTTGTTTATTTTATTTTTATTTTAGGCTTAGGTTTTTTTTTGTTAGGGTTTAGATTTTTTTTTTTTTTTTTGGTTTATTCTTTAGGTTTAGGTTTTTTTTAGTTTTTATTTTATTTTATTTTAGTCTTATTTTATTTTTATTTTACATTTAGTTTTTATTTTATTTAAGTTTTTTATTCTTAGGTTTATTTTATTTTGAGTTTAATTTAGGTTTTTATTTTATTTATTATTTTAATTTTATTTTATTTATTTTATTTTAGGTTTATGTTTAGGTTTATGTTTAGGTTTAGGTTTTAATTTAGGTTTGGGTTTAGGTTTAGGTTTTAGTTTAGGTTTAGGTTTAGGTTTAGGTTTTAGTTTAGGTTTGGGTTTATGGTTTATGTTTTAGTTTTGGTTTTTACTTTATTTTATTTTATTATTTTATTTAGGTTTAGGTTTTTTATTATTTATTTATTTTTAGATTTTATTTTAATTTAGGCTTAGGTTTTAGCTTTTTTAGGGTTTATGATTTAGGGTTTAAGATTTAGGTTTAAATTTAGTTTAGGTTGTAGGTTTTAGGGTATGGGGTTTAGGGCTTAGGGTTTAGGGTTTTCGGGTTTAGGGTTGTTGGTATAGGGTTAGGGTTTTTTTTATGTTTTTTTAAATTTTTTATTTTTTTATTTTTTAAATTAAGTTAAGTGGTAGGTTTAGGTTTATTTACTATATTTTTTATTTATTTTATTTTTATTTTTATTTAATTTAGTTTATTTATTTTAGGTTTATTTATTTTAGTTTAGGTTTTTTATTTTAGTTTATTTTTTATGTTTAGGTTTAAGTTTAGGTTTATTTTTTAGTTTAGTTTTATTTTTATTTTATTTTTTAGGTTGAGTTTTAGGTTTTTTATTTTATTTTTTTAGGTTTAGGTTTTAGGTTTTTCTTTTTAGGTTTAATTTTTTAGTTTAGGTTTAAGTTTATTTTTAGTTTATTTTATTTTATTTAGGGTTTAGGTTTAGGTTTAGGTGTAGTTTATTTTAGGTTTAGGTTTAGGTTTTATTTATTTTAGTTTTGTTTATTTTAGTTTAGGTTTAGGTTTATTTTATTTTTATTTTAGGTTTAGGTTTTTTTTAGCTTAGGGTTTAGGTTTTATTTTTTATTTATTTTTATGTTTTATTTTTAGGTTTATATTTTAGGTTTAGGTTTTTATTTAGTTTTTATTTTATTTATGTTTTTTATTTTTTTAGTTTAATTTAGGTTTTTATTTATTTTATTTTAGTTTAGTTTTTATTTTTTATTTTATTTTCTTTTTAAGTTTAGGTTTAGGTTTAGGTTTAGGTTTAGGTTTTAGTTTATATTTTTATTTTAATTTATCTTATTTTTTATTTTGGTTTAAGTTTTTAGCATTTTAATTTTAGGTTAGTTAGGTAGGTTTTTTTTATTTTAGGTATTTTAGGGTTTAGGTTTAGGGTTTAGGGTTTAGGTTTTAGGTTTAGGTCTATTCGTTTTAGTTTAGGTTTAGGATTTTTGGTTTTTTAATAAGAACAAATTGATTCAACATTTCTTCTTTCGATTTCATCAACCAAGTAACACCCCAAGATTTCTAAGACAAGCGATGACATAGATAAAAAATGAGCACTCATAGAGCAAATAAAAACCATAGATAATTAGAACCATCTGAAGATGTTCCATAAGCGGGATGGAATCGTTCTTTAGTTTCTCCAATTTCCATCATAAACCACCTAGCCTTGAGTAGCGGGATACACCATCATATCCCGATCTCTCCCTCCCCCACCAGTAACTTCCTCGCTCTCCCTCCTCCATAACCACCTTGCTCCTCGACCTCCATATCCACTGTACCTCCGGATCCCCACCACCACTGATGATGCCTCAGCCGCCATTCCATGATCTAGATTGAGCACGGTTGATGGTGATGTTCGTCAAGGTTCTACCCATTCTTAGGGTTTAGGTTTTTTTATGGAAAAGTGGGGAATTTTACAAGCACAAAGAAAATCACAATGTCCAGAGAGGGTAAATATCTAAAGTAATGCTTAAAGAACTACAATAAGTCCTAAAGAAATAAACCCCTAACTAATAATAATAAAGAAAAAAAAAGCAAAAGCAAAACCAAATCATCAACAACAATAAATCCATGTATGCAATAACAACATCCACTAGGTCCTTTTGATACCAGGAAGATCCACCTATAAGATTCTCCCAACCTATAAAAAATCAACATACTAATGAAAGGATGAGTGCAATTAAGCAAGATAAAGATATGAGCAAAGAAAAAGGCTGGTCAGTTAATCATCTTGGAGCAACACTATATATAAGCATCCAAACTTAAGAAGGGTTATAATTACATATAGTGCTACCAAAACAAGATAGAGGAAACATTAAGGCCATTGCTAGCATACCTCTTGTAGCCCATCATCCCAAGTCCATCATGCAAAGCTACAAACTCCTCAAGCAACATAATGGCCAACCACAAAACCAAAACAAAGAAATAAGCAATAAAGAAAATCAACCAACCATCAAGGACGTGATGTAGGAACACCACCAAAGCCACCACCAAAGAGGAATAGCAAAATCAAAGGGAGCAAGCATCATGACCTTAACAACACAAACCAAAAAAAAAAAACCAAGACCAAAAAGAAAAAACACAAGAGCTCATGTCTTCCATAAGCAAACATTAAAGGCAAGGCGTCACCCAAAATAGAAAAGGGATCAAAGAGCAGAGAGGAGAACCATTCCAAAATGTCACCAATAAAGAAGAATGATAGGCTAAAACAACCACCCATCCAACCAACCTAGCCCAAAATAGCCAACCAACTGACCGACCAACATAGCCTCCCGATAACCACTAGAGAAAAAAATCGATTGAAAAGACAACATCCATCATGCCAAAACCACCGGACAACTAGGAAAAGGGTAGAAGTAAACAATAGCATCCACCAAACCAAACCAAAGTAGAAAAATATCTAATCCACATGAGGTGAATAGCCAGCCAACATAAAATGGAGCGAAGACCAATAAGATAGACTAAAAGCCATCCATCAGGAGCAGCAGCAATATAATAGGAACATCACCAAAGCCAATAGCAAAGAGTTGGAGAAATATCAATGAGTACAAGCATCATAACCACAGCCAAGTTAGGCACTAATACACCAAACCAAGTCACCATATCCCAAAGCAAAATAACAACCACTAAACAACCATCAAACCACAAAATAATAACAAAAACAAAGCAGCTGCAACCAAGAGTGGAAGACCATTACAGGAAGAGGTTGAAACACAACCAAACGAAACAAACCCAAACCAACAAAATCGATCACCAAAATCCAATCCATAAAAAAGAAGAAATAACAGTCAACAAATAACCTCCACCATGCCAAATCTAATCCAAAATTAGACCACCAAAAGCCCCTCCGATTTGCCACCAACATAATTGGATAAACCAACTAACACAACTAGCTAGCCAACCAACCCAGCCCACGTAGCCAACCACAATAGCATTAGAAAATCCAACTCAGTTAAGGAAGCAACCATCCTAGAGATATGAGAAACCCCATGTAGAAAATAGTAGGCAAAGCTACCACCCAAATGAAGGTCACAAAAAAACAATCAATAATAATAATTACCCAGGAAAATAAGTCCAAGAAAAAAAACCAAAAAGCAAAAAAAATAAGAACCACCAAGCCAACCCAAAAGCAAGAGCTCAAAAACAAAACCCAACATAGGCCCAAGAGTGAAAATAAGCAAATGGCCATAACCCAAAGAGGGTTTAATAAAGGGGAACCAAAAGCAATGGCTCATCAAAAACCAATAGAAAAAACCAAGCAAAGAAAATTATAATGAGATAAGGTAATCTAGTGTTATTATTGACCAAACCTCTTAAAAGTTTAGGAAAATTTTGATTATCAAATAATGTAGTTGGCACCTAAAGTAGCCAAGAAATTAGAAGCATTACCTTCATGAAGGATATGTGAAATTTTATAATGAACTTGAGAATGAAGATTTTTAGTATGATTGAGAAGATAAAATAAATCAGGATTTCTTGTTCTATTAAAGTTTAGCATGTCAAGTAGCAAGAGAGCATCAACTTCAATCCAGATGTTAAGGAAACCTTTATTCAAAAAAAATTCAATAGCTTTATTGATAGCCATAAGGCCAGCATAGATAATAGAATAGGCTTTGAGAGGATATGCAAAACACAAATGACAATACCTTTAGAATCCTAAGAATACCACCACCATATTTATTAACAAAACCATCGTATTCACTTTAATCAAATTTTCTTTGGGTTTGATCCAATGGATAATCTAACTCTTTTATAAGAGTCAACATCATAGAATGATACCCAATTTTTAGCCACAAATTATAGCCTCTAAAGAATGTTACTAATAAGATTAGCATTAAATAGAGCATGAATTTTTGTTTGGTTCTAGCCAGGATCCTTTTATGGCTCATAGGAATACTATGATATTTAGCATCATTTCTATACATCTAGATGAACCAGATAAGGGTAATAGCAACTAGAACTTTGATATGACCTTTCAGTATTTTGGAAACACTTCAAGAAGTTGATATATGGAAAGAGAGCCATGAAAGTAGTTGGCATTAAATAAATCATCATACCATAAAAATAATTTAGAAGCAATAGCACCATTGACAAAAACATGATTTAATGTTTTCAATATGAAAGAAATAATAGCACTTTGAAGCAAAATATAACCCTTTATTCTAGAGCAAAAAGTCTACAGAATAAAGTTATTAAAATCCTCAAGCTAAAACTGAATAAGAAATGGGAATGATATTGTTCCAAAGTTTAATGAAAACATTAGAGAAGTTTTGCTTATCTCTAATAAAATTCCAAACAACTTTAAGAACAAAATCACCATTGTAAGAAAGCTTAAAGAGAATTTGGTTAGGTTTGTTAGAAAATAGGGATATTTCTAAAGTTATCTAAGAGAAATAGGGATATAATTCTCAAGTTTTTTTACATTCTAAGTGTTATTATGCTTGAAAGAGTTAACTTTGAAAGTTGCAGTAGAGTGAGTAGATAAAGGGAGTCAATAGAGCCATTTCCAATCATATTGTCTTGCCAAAAGAAAGATGAACTCGAATGAATACCCCAATGTATTAAGGGTCCAGCAACCCATTTAATGGAGTAAAGCCTTTTCCAAACTAGAGTCACCAACTTTATAAGCACAAATAATAGGGTGTTTACCTTGGCAATATTTTTCATCATAATTAGCCCGGCTATCATTCTTTCTAAAATTCCAGAGCTTATGAGAGAAGGTAGTAATAGCTTCAAGAATCATTTGGCGAGACCACCTTCACCCAAGGGACCACAACATTTATGCCAGGAAGTCCAATGTATTCTTTTAGTAGAATTATTGGATCACGAAAAAATTTATTAAGCAAGAGATCAATTTTGATAAGACTTGCATTAGTGAGGATAATAGTTTGAATCAAATAAAGAGGCATTGAATTAAGTGCTTTTAAGAATAGTGAGCTACCAAAAGGAAAGTAAATGAAATTCCCAAACATAAATTTTATTTAAATGTTTTTAATTAACTCATCAGAAAGATGGGATCATTTAAGACCTTTAAAGAAGAGCAAAGTACTTAAGAGGAAGGTGTTGATGTTTAAAGTTTGTGATATAGATTTGATTAATTTTATTATTGGAGATGTTTGAAGAAGTAATAAAATAGCTTTTGTTATCATTGATAGATAGACCACTTTATCTACCAAGTTTATTTAAAAAATATTGAGATTCTTGATATATGATGAATAGAAGCATTGTAGAAAATAATGAAATCATCAAAATCTTAAATGAGAAACAGAAGACCACCAAGAGTTTTGTAATACATACTAGGATTGTTTAAGAATAGATCATTGATGCTTTTAGATAAGTACACAATAACAATAGAGCAAGGAGATAGAGGATCCCCTTCTTAGGCCATGGGAAGAAGGAAAGAAGCCCAATGCTTCCCCATTAAGCAAAATAGAAAAGCGCATTATTAATATAATTTTTAAGAAAGATAAATTTATCAGACCCAAATAAATTCAGAATATGGATAAGGAATCCCAAGAGATATTGTTAAAAGCTTTGGTAATATCTAATTTGAACATAATGTTGCCACCTCTAATCTTAGCATCTAAATCATGAATTAATTCTTGACCAAATAGAATATTATCAGAAATAGATCTACCTTTAACAAAACCAATTTGGTTTAGAGAGATAATCCTATGAAGTAAAGGTTTGAGCCTCTTGGTTAAAATTTTGGAAATCGCTTATTGAAGAAGGTGCAACTAATAGGTCTATAATCACTCCACAATTGATTATCTTTCTTAGGTATGAGAACAATATAAGTGCTAGAAAAATATCTAGGAAAAGGATTACCATTAAAAAATCAACCATAGCCTCAACCAAATCATTTTTAATAATAAACTAGCATTTTTGATAAAATTGGGTAGTGAAACCCTCTGGACCAGCAATAGAATCTATGTTCATGCTATTAAGAACTTTAAAAATTTCCTCTTTACAATTGTAAGAAAATCATTGCCATTATATTTTATAATAGAATGAATCAAGTGCGATTTATAAATAGCTTCATAAGAGCAACTTTTATTAAGCATATTTCTAAAGTAATTAATGGTCCTTAATATCATTATTCTCCTAATCCATTCTCCATTATCATCTTTAATTTTTTGAATATTATTTAAATCTCTCTTTTTATTAACTAAAGCATGGAAATATTTAGTATTTCTATCACCATCCACAATATGTTTGCTAGCAGGTTTTTTTGCCAATAAGTCTCTTCATATTTTGAAAATTAAAAGTTTATCTTTCACCTCTCATGTCCTTAATCTTAGTAGGATCGGACAAGACTTCAAGATCACAAACCAATTTTTCATTTCTTTGATATTAACAAAAAGGTTTTTAAAATAATGCATGTTCCACCAACCCAAATTTTTTAAGTCTTTTAAGCTTAAACCAAAATCTATTCATCCCCATAATTGAATTGTCAGGATGTAAGGTAGCTTTCAAATTGTTAGCCACAACATTAAAGAAATCAATATGTTGAATCCACATGTTCTGAATCTAAAATGAGAGAAATTTTCTTAATCTATTAGAGTTATCTTTAATAGAAACCAAAAGAGGAGCATGATTTGATAAGGTTCTACTTAAATGATTGACAGAAGTAATAGGCCATTGAGTAATTCAATGAGAATTAAAAAGAATCCGGCCTAACCTTTGCCAATGTCTAGAGTTTTGCAAAATAAAATTCAAACCCTTAAAGCCAATATCAATCAAATTGCTATCAAGGATCATAATGGAAAATTCTTCCATGGAATGAATATTAGGATAGCAACCACTATTTCATTCAGAAGATAAGAAAATAGTGTTCAAATCCCCACCAACAAACCAAGGTTTATTGACAAAGGTAGCCAAATTCCTCAAATTTTCCCATAGAAGATTTCTACCAAATCTATTACAAGATGCATAGATA
The DNA here is from genome assembly GCA_021442155.1 of Cymbidium sinense. Lineage (NCBI taxonomy): Eukaryota > Viridiplantae > Streptophyta > Magnoliopsida > Asparagales > Orchidaceae > Cymbidium > Cymbidium sinense. Next base: position 69,219 of record JAKCPB010001474.1, on the reverse strand, counting down.
AAAGAGCCCAAAACATAATAGTCACCTTAAGATATTTGAGCATTGAAAACTTGTTGAAAATCATTAAGAATAGAAACCTTCACAAAATTATTCCAAACACCAAATTTTATTACTAAAATAAGAGAAAATTTATTGAAGCCAATCATTCTTGAAAAATTGTTAATTTTGTTTACATGAATAAGAGCCTCCAAAATAATAAGTAAAAAAATATTATGAATATGACAAAGGTTTCTAATGATTACAAAATATAGAGACGATCCCTCTAACATTCCAAAATAAGAAAATTAAACATAAGGAAATAAAAAGGGGTTAAGAAAAGGTTAATTAAGAGAGGAGAGGGAGGGCAGAGATCTAGTGTTTTGGACAATTTGGGAGAAGTTTTTAACATTTTTTTCTTTTTAGCATGATAAGTTTGGAAACCATTTTCTTTTCCCATAGAATCATCATTTGAGAAGGATTCAACAACATTAGTCACAGATTTAAGTCTCTATATAGAAGTGAGTTCTCCTTCTTCCAAGCCATTAGAATTTATAAAAACAAATGAGCATTAGGTATAGCAAAGAGAACTAAAACTAATTTATTAAGAAGGCAAGTGTGAACATCCACCCTTCTTCTTCAATACCCGATTATTAGACAAAACCAAATCTTTTGGAGAATTTAAATCATCCTAGACTAAAGTAAAGTCGGTTTTCAAATGAATATCATGAGAAACCAAAGCCATATTCTCCATTGAATTTGAATGATGCATAACATTGATATACTCATTAATATGTTAAATTAAAGCATCATTTTTGTCAATCAAAAGCCATAAGGATCTTGGGATTTCAAAGGAAAAGAATCATCATCAAAGTTTAGAGAAATTATTTTCCACATTAGAAACCTTCAATTGCACAAAAGAAATAAGAGGTAAAATAGCCTTATTAGGAACATTCAATGAATCCTTTTTTTTTAACTTTTTAATATATATAATAGTGGTTGGCTAGGGTTAGAACAATAGTTTCCTTAACAATTTTCTTTTTTTTGGTGAGGGGCGAATGAAACATTCAAAATTATCATGCAGTGGATTTTACAATGAGAACAAAAGATAGAGAAATTTTCAAAATCAACATTCTGCATATATCCATAATTTTTAGATCCCAATCAGATTTCTTAGCGATGTTTCTTGGTAATGTTCAATTCAACAAGGATTCTAGCCATAGAAGGTCCAAGTTTCGTAGTTGTGGGCTGATCAATTTGCAATGGTCGACCAAATAAAGCACCCAATAAAAGGATGATTAAAATGAATTCATATTGGGAAGAGAAATCCAAACCAAAATGATTGGGGAATCTTCCCTAATATCAAATAGTGGAGTCCATTTCAATAACCTCATTTGGTAATTGAAAATAAAATAAGAATGAAAAGTAAAAACATGTCAGTAATCCAAATCATTTATTAACTAAATCAAAATGTGGTAGGGATCAATTAAACTAATCATAAAAGCACCCAAAAGTTTCAGACTATGAAAGAAAGGAATGTTTTCCTCCTGAAGAGTAAACTTTCCAACCAAAGTGAATTCAAATGGCTTAGCAAGCTTTTCCACATCGATTGAGCACATAACTATAGCCATGCCTCAAAGAAGTCAAAACAAGTTTTAGGGACTCACCTGAACAACTATCTTTACCAGTGAGGATGTCTTTGAATGATTTTGAAGTAGACAAAGCAAAGGAAGTTGATGCCCTAGTTGGATCCATTGGATCCATCAATTTTATAATCATCAGGAAGATGCCAAAACATGACATCTCCAAGTAAAACATGAAAGTGGTGGCATATTCCAAAGGAATCTAATGAGAATCATGCCAACAACCATCAAAGTAAAGCTAAAATGAGAGGAAAAGAATCCCGAGCATGAGGTCAAGGGTTCACTCGGCGGGTGGGTTTAGGTTTAGGTTTTTATTTTTTTAGTTTAGTTTAGTTTTTATTTTTTTAGTTTATTTTAGGTTTATTTTATTTTAAGTTTAGGGTTTAGGGTTTAGAGTTTGGGGTTTAGGGTTTAGGATTTAGGGTTTAGGGTTTTGGGTTTAAGGTTTAGGTTTTAGTGTTTAGGGTTTATTTTGGTTTTGGTTTAGGTTTATTTAGGTTTAGTTTAGGGTTTAGGGTTTAGGGTTTAGGTTTAGGGTTCAGTTTTAGTTTAGGGTTTAGGGTTTTTGGTTTCTTTTTTAACAGAGAACAAATTTAGATTCAACATTTCTTCTTTTGATTTCATCAACCAAGTAACACTATTGACCTCACCTTTGGGTGAGTTCTCAACCTTCTCTTCTTAGACCTAGGAACCTTCTAAGGTTTCCTTAGTCATAAGACACTTTTAGAGATTAGGTGAACACACACCTAACCTTAGAGAGAAGAGTTAATCATAGGATTATGCCATGCCTTAGGGACTTAGAAAAATCACCCTGCTTAGCCTAATCTATGTACACCTTAAATTCAATTCAAATCCAAATTTCCAACCAAACCTCAAACTAAATTTCAAATCCAAATCCAAGTCCAAACTCAATTCCAAATGATTGAACCCCAAGATCAAATCCAAACTTGAAATCCTTCCCAAGCCCTTTAATCAACCTTCATGAACTTAGCCAAATTTCCATCCAATTCAATCCAAACTCAATTGCATTTTTTTATAAATCAATTATACTTTCAATTATCTTCTCAAATATAAATGAAATATAATTTCAAATAGCCAAAATAAATCCAAAATCAAATCAAAACCTAATTTAAACCCTTTAGTCCATTTCCTTGAACTTGGCCAAAACCCATCTAAATCAAGCCAAAATCAATGGATTTTCTCTTGAATCAATCATTCCTTCAATCATCTATCCAAATATAAATGAAACCTATAATCATCTAGTCAAACCAAAATCAACCCAAGTCAAACCCAAGATAGCCCATTTTACTTAAAATATTCAAATGAATCAAAACTCATTTAAATCCAAACCAATTGCAATTGAATTTATATATCAATCTCAAATCTATATATATAAACTCAACTAAATCAAACTCAACCCAAAATCAAGCCAACTAAATCTAATTGGTTCACTTGACCCAAAGTGGTCAATTTGACCTACATGAACCAAAATACAATTCAATCTAAGTTTAAGTGAATTAAGCCAATCCAAACTTGATGTCATGAATGTTGATCACCCTAGGATGATCAATTGATATAAATTGGGTCAAACCAATTCAACTAGCCATTGACCAGTCAACCCTTTAGCCAATATGAACCCAAACTAGCCAAATTACAACCTAAGCCAAATCCATTGAAACCAATGATTCAAAGCAACCCAAAATAAACATTTAAACATGACTTGACCTTAAATTGAGCCAAGCCTAGCCTAATTAGCCATCTTGACCCAAGTTGACCCAAATTAACATAAAGGGTCAAATTAGACAAAAACAAATTAAATCCAAATTAAATCAAACCAAAGCATACAATCCTCTCCAAATAGTCATATGAACTTGACCTAACCCTTGGTTTGACCCAATTTGACCAATTGGTCAACCAAATTTGATCCAATTTGACCCAAATGGGTCAAATTGAGCCAAACGAAACCAAATAAACTCCAAATGACATGAAATTTGGTCCAACTCACTTTTGACTCATTTCAAATTTGTCTAAATCAAATTCAATGCCAAATGACCACTGTACCCTTGGGTTAAGGGTATCACATAAGACAAAACACTTATGTAAATGGTCATTTCTCTTCCTTGGCCACTTGGCACTCATCCATTGGCCCACCTAGGCTCCAAGGACACTATCCAACCTGACCCAAGAGGTGGTTGGGTAAGTCATGACTCATAGAAAGGTGAAATCACCTCCCCTCCCCCATTAGAACACTTGGCATGAAGGATCTCCATTTCCCTTTGCTAGGACACCCACTTGTCCTTCATAGCAGCCACTTCTCATGCCCTGGCCAACCAAATTAAGTCACCTAAGGAGAATCCCAACCACCCCAAGCCAAGGACACTTGGAGCCAAAAAAACCATGAATGAGGTGATTTTTGGCCATTTAGAGATAGAAAATAGAGGGCAAAAACTCTTCCTCACACACTCATTTCACTCTCCTAGAGCTCTCAAATCAACCAACAACCATTCCCACTTGGTTTTTAAGCAAAATCCATCAAAATAAGTGGATTTTTGTGAGGAAGCGGTGATCACTGGTGGATATATTATTTCGAAGGAAGTAAGAGCCCAAACCCATTCTAAAACTTCTTCTTTCCCTCAAGAGCACATTTGGATCATCACCACCATCAAAAATTATCCTCGTTGAGGTAATTTTCAAGAACCGTAGTCTGCCTTAGGTTCTTTTATTTGTGATAATTTTTGCTCAATTTAAGGAATTTCTTTTAGATTACCCTTGCATTTATTTTATTTTTATCATCTCCATGCATTTAGAGTGATTTCTAGTGAAGAATAGAAAATAGAGCTTAAAATGATATTTTTGTTCAATTTTTCATAAGAATCACAAAATCATGCCCAATAGTGTTCCATCCTCATTTTGGATCATGCTAGCCATCCGATCTCTATTCATGAAGATAGATGGCTTAGATCATGCGGATCACATGGATCTCATCGGTGGATCACGTGGCTCGATCCGCGATCACGCATCTCGATCGATTGGATTGGATGGTGATCGATCATGCATCCTTGTCCACATTCTTGCTCATATTGACACGGCAGCACTAATCGCATGGTGCCACATGGCACCACATTATGTGGCTAGCGGGTTAAGTAAGAAAGGGATTTTCTACTTTTAAAATTTATTTAAAACACCTAAAACTTCAAAATTATAAAAAATAAAATACTTAACTAAATAAAGGCTCATTGGATTTATCTTTTGACAGAATCAATGAATCTAAAATCCCAAATTTTATTGAATATTTCAAGCTTAATTTAAGTTTTATGAAAAATTAAATTTCATTTATTAAACTAAAAAGACAGATCAGATTGATTAGAAATTTTTAGATTAAAACTAACTTAAAATCTACTTACCATAAAAATTTCAAGTCAAAAGGATTTCTGGATTGGGAGATATTGCATTCTGAAGTTCAAATAGTTAAAATAAATTAATGGACTGTATAAAAATCATAAAAAAAATCATTTAATCAGTTGAAACTTTGGAAAATTATAACAAATCATAAAAAAATTATAAAATGCAAGTAAATATTTATTTTGAAGGTATTTCAGATGATATTCAATTAAATTTGATCCCAATTAATTTTGAATAATAGTTAAAGCTTAATTTAGGATTAATTATAAACTTAATTAGCTTAATTACTCTATAATTACATAAGTAATTAATCCCAAACTTTTGAGGTTGATTAATGGGATGACCTCTACCTCCCATAATTTTCTTTGATTTATTGCTTGGTTAAATTGGTTGTCTTAACCTTAATTACTTTCTAATTATTAAATTAATTAATATTCTAAATAGTAAGGAAATTATTAATTAAGCTTGCTAATCATTGTAAAATAGTGAATGGGCTTGGGGAATGAGATTGGGACCTCTTTCTCAATCTTTTCTCTAAGTCCATTTCACTTGGAAATAATTAATTTGGGATTAATTGATGGTTTAATTCATTAATTAAATTGCTTAATTAATCAATTTGAAACTATAATCACATGGAATCTTAATTAATCAATTCATGGGTAGATCTTTATGTGTTGAATAACTTAAAGACATTTAAGGAAATTATGGTTAACCTACATGTGTGGGAAAACCATGAAAGTACTTAATTAAGTTTCTTAACTTAATTAATCACTAATTGTGAGGCCTCTTTCATTTCTTAGGTTCATTGCTAATTTAATATCCAATGTATCTACATATTATGTTGGCTCATAATTACTTGGTTAATTAAATTAAGGCAACATAGGTAAGGGTTAATTAATGAATTTAATGCATAGTACAACCTAATTAACCCATAAAATCAACTTAATTACTTTTCATTAAACCAAATTAAATCAAAACATGGGAATGGGCTAGGATCAGCAAACTTTCCTCATTTCTTCAAACCAAATCAAATATGAAATTGAAAGTGATAATTAAAAAAGCCTTGGTTTTCTTTAAATGCTTTTATTTAATTTCATTGTCCTTAGAATTAATTTAATTGAATAAAATCACATGTTTATGCTTCTTCATTCCTTTCTAATCATGTCAAATGTTGTATGTCATTTGAAATCAAACATTCATCTTTTCAAAATTAATTAAATCAAATGGTTTTCTTTTATGTCAAACTTGCATGTGTTGATTTATTTTATAATATGTGTGGATATTATCACTATTAAATCCAAATGTATTTTTCCAAAGCTTATAAATGAATGGTTATATATGATATGAATGCTAGTTATAAATACATAGAGATGTATGTGATTATAGCTTAAATGTATGAAGTGAAGCTCCTTTCCTTTTATTCATGTATTGATTGTAGTGAGAACTTTAATGGGTATATAGTTTGGACATCCAGAATACTGAGGCTTTAGTTAGCCCCAAGGAGGTCATTTGATTACCTCACTTCCCTGGTTTAATGACATGTACTCCATTTGATTTCATTCTTATGTATTTTAATACTAGAATTTGGATGAGGCTTTAATTCATATAAATAAATGATTCAATCAAATTAAATATCTTTTTTTTGCATTTTTTTTCATTTTCCAAATTATGAATACCTGTGTATATCTAAGAAAAATGGTATATAGTCGGACATCCAGGAATATGAGGCCTTAGCTAGCCCTAAGAGGTCATTTGATTACCTCACTTCCCTAGTTTAACAAAGGCATGTACTTATGTCTTTTATACATACATTTGTGTATTTAATTATAAAATGGTAATCCTTCCTTTTATTAAAATACATGCATTTACAATTGTTCAAGTGATTGAATTAATTGATCATGTGATTTGGTGCTTTCTTTCTTATGTTCATGCATGTAAATTTACATATGGTTTGAATGTAATGGAATATAGTCTAGACATCCGAGAATATGAGGCTTTAGCCCAAGGAGTTCATTTGATTACCACTTCACAGTTAATTGACAAGTACCTAATTTCATCCCTATGTATCTTTGCATAAGAATTTAGATAGAGCCTTAAATTAATATGATAAAATAATTCAATTAGAGGGGAAATATAAAGCTTCAAATGTACATACTCACATCCATCATTCAAGTGTGCTAAAACATATTGAATGTGTAAGTATACTTAAGACTTAATCATATGCATGTTACATGTGATGGAAAGGAATGATTTAGCATGTGTCATGTGATAGTATTTCAATTAGATTAATCTTAAGAAGCCTTTCACATTGAATAGAATTATTTAAAGAGAACCTAAACTTAGGATTAATCTAAAATGTGTAATAATCCATTCACTATAGAGAACTAAATCAAATTAACATGCTTTAGAAAGTGGTTTAAGGTAGGGATGAAAGAGGGAAACCTCTTTTCTTCTCTTTACAACACTTAGTTATTAAGTGTAGGTCATATGAAACAAAAGAAAACACAAATTAAAACTTGCAATCAATTAAAGCACTTGAAGTGGAACCACCCTTTAAGTTGAATCTTTTAACACTTAGAAAATCTTAACTCTAAAGCCTAGTTAGGACGTATCACACAAGCCTTAATACACACCCATTAGACTAAGTCACTACTTCTAGCCTTATGTTAAGATGCTGCATGGTGTAAGGTATGTTTTGTTTTGTGAAGTATTGTTTTATATTATAAGTTAGGCTGTATATTTCATAGACTAGATGGTAGGTCGTGATTAGCCTAATCATATTTTCCACAGAGGATTATATTTAAGGAGCCACTCAAAAATAAATATAAATGCTCACTTGCAGGTTGCTTAAGCCCCTAAGCTAATCCAAGTTAGGATAAATGGGGTTGGTTAACCATGTGCAGCATGCTAAGTCCAAATATTAAGTATAACTGCTTGGGTTGTATGTGTGTTTAGCTAACACTTGTCTATATCTTACTAGTGTAGTTAGATTTACTTTTTTCTATTTTTAATATAATTTTGTATTAGGAATTAGGATTAGTGCTATGGGCAGATAATAATGAGCATTGGCTAGAAGGCTTTGTCCTAGGAGGCCATGTGATGCCTTTGAAGTAGAGCAAATCAAATTGAAGAAGGAGGAAGATACATGAAGACATGAAGACTTGAAGACCCCATGGCATTTATCATTTGTAAATTGCAAATTATTCTTTTATGTACCGGTTGTATAAGGGTAGAGCTCTACTCTTTTTTTTTTGGGTTTACAAGCAGACGCATTGTTATTCTTTTGCATTAGCTATAAAATTATTTGATGTTGTGTTTAAAGTGGGCAATTAAGATGGTATGCTTTCCTTAGTTTCTTTATATGTTTGATGTTTGAATGTGTGGCCTGATTAGGATAGAAAAAAATTAACCTTTCTACCTAACTATAAGTCATAACTAAAGTTTTAAAAAATTCATAACCTCACATAAAGCCTAGGACATAAATCAAAATAATTAAAATATTTAGCAATCCCTTAGCTAAATGTTGAATGGCCAACAACATGCACATCATATTATTTCACTCTTGAAAATAGGGGATTTCCATCTTTGCACGATAGGGGAATGCTTGACCTGTGAGGGCATCCCTTGTGTTGGAAAACACACCTTTCTTGTTGATTTAGCCAACAACCTTATTTCATCATGCATGTAGGCATCAAAATCCCAAAGCCTTTGTCAAAATGATGTTTCAAAATAAATAAAATTTGAAAAGATTTTGCACTAGACTAAGTCTTATGGTCATACCACTCATGCTCTAGTCTCTTAGGGAGTGGGTTTAATGACTTTAGTTTCTTTCTAATTAAACATCATCCTAACTAATCTTGCAAATAATATGACCAGACTTCATGGATTTAAAGCATAGGAGGTGTTAGTTGGCCACTCTTGGTGGTTGTAAGTCTAGCAGTCGAGTGGTTTATCCTTTCTTATGGAGTTAAACCATATGCCATTTTTTGCTTATATTTAGGTCACACTTTAGCTTATGCTAAAGCTCCCTAGATTTATGATCTGAGGTTTTTATTTCTTTCAGGCTACAAGCATAAATCCTCACCTCTTATGCATCTCCACAATCTTGTGTTATTGGATTACAAGTCCTAGCTTTCTAATGAAATGTCAACTTCAACAAAATTGATCTTCTCTTTAATTTCAAAATTATAAAGCCCAATTATAGGATAGGTTGAAATGCTCACTAGGTTTCCTTATAGCAAGAGCATTCCCTACTCATTTCCTTTAGCTTCGATAATAGGTCTTCTCCTTGAGTTTTCCCACTTGATTTTCCAATACAACTAATCCTTTGATAGTCTAGCCTTGAAATCTTTGGAGACTTTAATTGTTACTTTAATCGAGAGTATTCTTAAGCGATTCACATCCCTTAGGATGTAATTAACTATGGAGGCTTGCCTCCATAGCGAGCTTAATGAACCCGACTTAATATAAACCCTACTTTACTTTTCCATGTAAAGTAGGGAAAGATCTCTGGTACATTCGAAGACCCATCATGCCTTAGGAGTCCTTATTAAGTGATTAGGTCCATTATAGGGTGATGATTTCTATCTTTTGAGATAGTGCATCTTTCCTTAATATCATACCCGATCATTTCAATAAGTACCCCCTAAGATCTATGTGGTGTCCCACATCTCAAAATTGAACACCACATATTTTGGTAGCGACTCCACTGGGGAGGGTTCCTCTCTCCATCTCTAGTGGCAATTATTGTCTCCAAACATTGATAGTGGACTTGTATTTTATATGGGTTTAAGATTATCTTTCATTTCATTGGCACTTAGCCTTCATCCTTAGGTTGAGCTAGCTAACATCCTTTAGGTTTTAAGACCTCACTCCATGAAGGTCTTAAAACCCCTATTGGTCCACTAATAGGTTAAAAAAATTTAAATAACTAAAGGAGATGACTACAAATTTAGAACCTCTTTACCATTCTCTTGGTGAGGCAAGGTTCATCTCACACTTAAGAAAATAAACCCTTTGCAAAAAATATATATACTTTCAAAAAGCACTTCTCAAATTAAAATTCACATGATAAAAGATTTGCATTTAAAGATAACCAAACTTCATGCAACAATATCCATGACTATTGCATGGAGGTTCTTTTCAACATTTAAAATCAAATAATTTTAAAATCCTTTTTTTAAAATCACATATTTTAAAAGTAATCTCCCTTCAACCTAAGATTGTTGAATGAAGATTTTATTTTCAAATAAGATCGTGACATAAAATTGAAATTTCATTTAACAAATCCTACATGTGCTATGTTGGAATTTCTCTTTTCAAAAGCAACATCACACACATATCCCATCTTTGAAAATAAAAGAAAAATATAATTGATTTCCATTTAACATACCTAAATTTGTTAAATGGAAGTCTCTCAAAATCATTAAAAATTAAAACACATTTGAATTCCATTTGACATACCCAAAATTTGTCAAATGAGAATTCCCTTTTTGAAAATCAAAATCTTATTGAACTCTACTTAACATACCCACATTTGATAACTAAAGTACCCTTTTTAAAACCACAAATAAATCAAACACATTTGAACTCCATTTGACATACCCAAATTTGTCAAAAGTCCCACCTTTTTAAAATTGAAAATAAATTGAACTTTATTTAACATACCACATTTGTTAATTAGAAGTTCTCCTCTTTCAAAACAAAATAAACTAAACTTATCAAACACACTTGAGAGCCCTACTTAACATACCAAATTTGTTAAGTAAGGGTCTCTTTTTTCAAAATCAAATCAAAATACATTAGACACATTGGTCTCACTTAGCATACCTAAATTTGCTAATTAACGATCCCATTTTCAAATCAAATTCAATAAATCAAACACATGACACACATCATCACAAACAACAAAATGCAAAATTATTTTCAAACATGCACTTGAATCTCATTTAGCATACAAAAATTTGCTAAGTGAAGATTCAAAATCAAATCAAAATAAAATCAATCGACCCTCCATTTAACATAATCAAATTTGTTAAATGAGGGTCCCAAACAAATCAAATTCAAATGTGAATGAAAGCATCAATTTAGAGCCTCTCCAAAACATTTGAACCCCATTCAACATACCCAAATTTGTTGAATATGGGTTCTAAATTTAAATCAAATTAAAAGTCTCTCCTCCAAAAAAAAAAAAAAGAATTCAAAATCTCTCCAATATTTGAACCCCATTTAGCATACCTAAACTTTTTAAGTGAGGGTTCCAATTCAACAATCAAATCAAGTTAACAATTCAAGTCAACAACATTCAAGCAAAGGTCTGATATGGTTCTCTTTCCAGCAATGCATAAATTCCAACCCTCACGACCATCAGTTAAAGGAGGTGGCAGGGAAGAAGCCACTTCTTCAGTTTGACCTACAGTCTGATTTTGAGTTTCCCTAGCCAAAGGAGAAAGGCCATAAAAGTTCCTTCAAGAGCCAAGAAGAAGATCAATAAGGATTTTGAAGTATGTCTTATCCATTCTAGATAAGTATGACTCAAATGATTTGAATCATAATTCCTAAAAGAAGACAACTCTCAAAATGATAATCATAATAATGATCATAATCCATAAAATAGTAGTACCGATGGACTTGACGTCTTGAAGGATTCCAACTCTGGTAGAGATACCCCCATTCTAAAATTTCATGGTGTCACTATCAAGAAAGAGTAAGAATTATTAGATCTAATAAAAGAAATTTTTGGCACCATAAAAGAGTTGTTAGACATCAATTCTACCTCCCTTTTAGAATAGATCATGGAAGCCAATTATTGTAGTGGCAGGGTCCTGCCACTTTGATTAACACTATAGGAAGAAGCAAATCAGTCATTAGAAATTATATAATTCTAAATCCTTCTTAAGATACACCTCACAATCCAAAATAAAGGCATCAAACTATTCTAAAGCTCAATCTTAAGGTCCTAAACTATCTTGTGTTGGCTTAATGAGCCTCATGTTGAATCCGATCAATTTTGATGATAACTAATAAATGCTTGGATGTTCTAATGTATGTTTTATGTGTTTTAGATATATTAATTACTAATTACATATCCAATACATCTCACAATATGTTTGGGGAAATTGCAAGAATAGAAGAATAAAAGATCAAAATGGATAATGTGAAGCTCAAGATATAATATTTTAGGTTATATGCATTTATAACTATTTTAGAAATGCATATGAGTTCATTGGCATGAATCAATTTGCTCATAACTTAACATATTATTTTTTATTTATTTTAAAAAAATGATAATGAGGTTAATTTATATAAATCTCTATCTAATTAACATTCAATTATATGTTTCATACATAACATTTGAATTGTGAAAATAATAAATGATAATAAATTTTTACTATTAAGTGTAATTAGTTTATATACTTAATCTAATTAAATATTTTGATTTAATTTTAAGGTTATACGATAACTAACATATGTATGATTATATATAAATTATATCATAATATTTAAATGTCATATTTCAAAATGAACAAAAATATGTGGAAATTTATATTTTAGCCGAAGTAATTTTATAATCAAGGAATTTATATCCGATTTCATCTCCAATGGATTCCTTAGATTTTTGCATTTAATTTGATAGGTTACATGACCCACGTTTGATTAAAATTGCATTTTTTATGACTTTTCAAACATTAGCTAATTTTAATAATGAATGCATGCTACATGATTTGAATATATTAAGAGCCATATTTGATTATTTTTTCTTTCCCATGTGAATAGTCAAATTTTGGCTATTTTAAGTTAATATTTATTTAATATAAATTATTTTTTTATTGACTATTTAATTATTATATGATAAAAAGATGTTAGAATAATATATTATGTGAAATAATTCAAATTGACCTTCTTGCTTATAAATTGCCCTCTTTCTCTTCATGAAAGCATTCCTCATTAAAATTCAAATTCCCTACAGAAAAGCTAAGAGAAAATTTCCTAGATTTTCCTTCCAAGTGTTCTCCAACTAAGCATGCTTTCTCAAATTACTTGAGTTTGTTTTCTTGATCTTAATCCCTTTTTAGTTGTTCATTCTTTTTTCACCATTTATTTATTCATTCCAATTTATATTTTTTGGTGGAGTAGTCTTTGGACATCAAAGTCTAAGTTTTTCACATCAAAGTTTCTTCAATCATTTTTTTTGTGAAAAACTCTTGTGATAGTTTGTAGGATTTATTTCAACTTGTTGAAATTTTTATCTTCCTATAAATTTCTTTTGGTTTCTTGAAATATTTCTTCATTAGTCTTATTTGAAAGATCATTTATTCTTAGATCTATTTTAGAAGTATATTTTAAGCATTTCAAATTAATTTATTGAGCTGAAATTATTTTCATATTTGCTAGATCTCCCTTTTAATTGAAAGCTTACTTGTTTACTTAAATCTAGCATATACTAATTTTATTTAAGTATTTTGTTATTAGTTACATTAATTAAAAGCTTCATTTTGGTTAAAATAAAATAAATTATTACTGAAATTTTAGAGTATATGCTATATCTATTATAAATCAAGTTTCCTTATCAAAATAAAAATTTATAAAAATTTTAATTATTTTATTTATCACTTATTATTTTATTTCAACTAATATCCTTTATTTTAAAAATTTTATCTTACTAAAATTTAGTAAAGCTTTTTATTTTCATTGTTTAATAATTAGAAAAACGAAATTTAGTAAAAAGTTAATCTTTCTTACACTATTATATACATACTAGTTATAGTTTCTCTTAAGCTTAAAATTATTCCTTGCTGAAATTTAATTTATTGTGCAATAGACTATTATGAATTTATTTTGAAATCATTTTTATATTAATCTACCAAATGTAATAACATTAACATCTTAGTAAGATCACTTTAAGATATTTATTTAATATTTTTATCAAAATTAAGTGAGCATTCTATCTTGCTAAATTAGTAAGTTGTAAAGTGATCATTTAAGTTGTGAGATCACTTTTGAGGATAGCTTGGTATTTGTGAGAGATATATATTAATTATTTTATCTTTTTTCATGCTATAAAATTTATATTGGGGTTGTACTCACCCCTTTTTAGGAGAGTACATATTGTTGTAAGGGTTGTACTTGCCCTGTTATAGGAGAGTACTATTTGTAAAAATTTTTGCATTTAGTGGATTCCAAGCCAGGGGTGGCTAGACGTGGACATAGGCCAGTTTTGGGGTTTGGTCAAACCACATAAAAATTGTGTGCCTATTTTCTCTCTTTACTTTACTGTACTTTTATTTTTACTGCACTAAGAATTGTATCTTGTCATTATAAACTCAAAATTAAATTTTCTACTAAAACTTAAAATTTAAGATTTAACTTCTTAAGTTTTTAATATCGCCCAATTCAACCCCCACCCTCTTGGGTGCTATAGTGACTCACAATTGGTATTAGAGCTTAGGCTCTTTTGGCTTAACAACAAGAGTAGATCTTTTTACTATGGCATAAGGTTTCCCAAAGGGTTCACTACTAGAGGGACAATCCACTCATATACCTCCTTTTTAGATAGTGTATCATTTGATTATTAGAAAAATATAATTAGTACATTTTTAAGAGTTCAAGATGCATGCTTGTGGTATATGTTGACACATCAATATCATACACCCATAGTAGTAGTAAATGACATTAAAGTAGAAAAACTTTTTGTGGAATGGACTATAGCTAAAAAAGAACTTAATGAATTAAATGCTAGGGCTAGTAATACTTTACATTGTGCTTTCTTACCTTATGATTACATAAAAATTTCTATGTTAAGTACAACAAAAAAAATATGGGATAAACTTATTATAACTTGAAGGAACTAGTGAAGTTAGATATGCTCACATAAATAGACTTTCATGATATGAGTTATTTCATATGTCTCCTTGAATATATTTATGATATGTATACTAGATTCATGAAAATAATTAACACATTGCATTCTCTTGGAAAAACATATAGGAATCAAGACTTAGTCTATAAGATTCTTTGGTTTTGGTTTAGGTTTTTATTTTATTTTCTTAGGTTTAGGATTTAGGTTTTCATTTTAGGTTTACTTTTAAGGTTTTCTTTAGTTTAGGATTAAGTTTATTTTTAGTTTATTTTATTTTATTTAGTTTAGGATTTAGGTTTAGTTTATTTTAGGTTTAGGTTTAAGTTTTATTTATTTTAGTTTAAGTTTATGTTTATTTTATTTTGTCTACTTTAGGTTTATGTTTTTTTTTTCAGTTTAGGGTGTAGGTTTTATATTTTATTTATTTTTAGGTTTTATTTTTAGGTTTACTTTTTAGGTTTAGGTTTTTATTTAGTTATTATTTTATTTAATTTTAGATTTATTTTATTTTTATTTTATATTTAGTTTTTATTTTATTTAAGTTTTATATTTTTTTCTTAGTTTTATTTTTTAGTTTACTTTAGAGTTTTATTTATTTTATTTTAGTTTAGTTTTTGTTTTTTATTTTATTTTATTTTTAGGTTTAGGTTTAGGTTTAAGTTTTAGTTTAGGTTTTATTTTATTTATTTATATTATTTTATTTTTGGTTTATTTTTATTTATTTTATTTTTAGATTCCATTTAGTTTAGGTTTAGGTTTTTTAGCCAGGGTTTGGGTTTAGGTTTTAGGGTTTAGGGTTTATAGTTTGGTTTAGGGTTTAGGGATAGGGTTATATTATTATTTTATTATTTTATTATTTTTTTAAATTAAGTTAGGTAGGTTTATGTTTATTTAGTTTATTTTTTAGTTTATTTTATCTTATTTTATTTTATTTAGTTTAGGTTTATGTTTAGGTTTTGGTTTTATTTACTTTAATATTAGTTTAGGTTTATTTTATTTTCATTTTAGGATTAGGTTTTTTTTGAGTTTAGGGTTTCAGATTTATTTTTTATTTATTTTTAGGTTTTATTTTAATGTTTATTTTTTAGGTTTAGGTTTTAATTTAGTTTTTAATTTAATTTATTCTAGGTTTATTTAATTTTTATTTTATATTTAGTTTTTATTTTATTTAGGTTTTTATTCTTAGGTTTATTTTATTTTTTAGTTTAGTTCACGTGTTTATCTATTTTATTTTAGTTTATTTTTATTAGTTTATTATATTTTATTTTTAAGTTTAGGTTTAGGTTTTAGTTTAGGTTTTAAATTTATTTTATTTTTTATTTTACTATGGTTTACATTTTTTATTTATTTTTAGGTTCAATTTTATTTAGGTTTAGGTCTTTAGGTTTTAAAATTTAGGGTTTAGGTTTAGGGTTTAGGGTTTAGAGTTTAGGGTTTAGGGTTTTAGGGTTTTAGGTTTTAGGGTTTAAGGTTTTAGGTTAGGTTTAGGGTTTAGGGTTTAGTTTAGGTTTAGGGTTTAGGTTTTTTAGGTTAGATTTAGGTTAGATTTAAGGTTTAGAGTTTAGTTTAGGGTTTATAGTTGGTTTATAGTTTAGGGTTTAGGTTTAGGGTTTAGGTTTATAGTTTAGGTTAGGGTTAAGTTTAGGTTTAAGGTTTAGGGTTTAATTGATTTAAGTTTTAGTTAAGTTTAATTTTTAGATTTTAGGGTTTAATTAGTCAATTTAGTTAGTTTTGGGTTATCATTTTAGGTTTTAGGGTTTATTTGTAGTTTTAGGGTTGTAGGTTTAGGGTTTATGATTTTAGGATAGTGTTTTACGTTTAATGTTTACGGATTAGGGTTTAGTTTATTTATTTTAGGTTTATTTATTTTAGTTTAGAGTTTATCTTTTAGTTTATTTTTTAGGTTTAGGTTTAGGATTATGTTTGTTTTTTTTTTTAGTTTTATTTTTATTTAATTTTTTAGGTTTAATTTTATTTTTTTTATTTTTTGGGTTTTGGTTTAGGTTTTATTTTAATTTTTTTAGGTTTAGGATTTAGGTTTTCATTTTAGGTTTATTTTAGGGGCTTTTTTTTAGTTTAGGCTTTAGTTTATTTTTTGGTTTATTTTATTTTATTTAGTTTAGGATTTAGGTTTAGTTTATTTTAGGTTTTGGTTTAGGTTTTATTTATTTTAGTTTAGTTTATTTTAGTTTATGTTTATGTTTATTTTATTTTGTATTTTAAGTTTATGTTTTTTTCCATTTAGGGTTTAGGTTTTATTTTCTATTTTTTTTTAGGTTATTTTAGGTTTACTTTTTTAGGTTTTTTTATTTAGTTATTATTTTATTTTATTTTTGGTTTATTTTATTTTTTATTTTACATTTATTTTTATTTTATTTAGGTTTATATTTTCTTGTTTATTTTATTTTTTTAGTTTACTTTATGGTTTTATTTATTTTATTTTAGTTTAGTTTTATTTTTTATTTTATTTTCTTTTAGGTTTAGGTTTATCTTCAAGTTTTAATTTAGGTATTTATTTTATTTATTTATATTATTTTATTTTGGTTTATTTTTTATTTATTTTATTTTTTAGGTTCCATTTAGTTTAGGTTTAGGTTTTTAGCATTTTAGGGTTTTGGGTTTAGGGTTTTAGGGTTTAGGGTTTAGGGTTAGTTTTATGGCTTAGTGTTTAGGGTTAGGGTTTTATTATTATTTTATTATTTTATTATTTTATTATTACTTTTAAATTAAGTACAGTGGTAGGTTTATGTTTATTTAGTTTATTTTCTAGTTTAGTTTATCTTATGTTATTTTATTTAGTTTAGGTTTATGTTTAGGTTTAGGTTTTATTTACTTTAGTATTAGTTTAGGTTTATTTTATTTTCATTTTAGGCTTAGGTTTTTGTTGAGTCTAGGGTTTAGGTTTTATTTTTTATTTATTTTTAGATTTTATTTTAATGTTTATTTTATAGGTTTAAGTTTTTATTTAGTTTTTAATTTAATTTATTCTAGGTTTAATTTATTTTTATTTTATATTTAATTTTTATTTTATTTAGGGTTTTTATTCTTAGGTTTATTTATTTTTTTAATTTAGTTCATGAGTTTATCTATTTTATTTTAGTTTATTATTAATTATTAATTATATTTTATTTTAAGTTTAGGTTTAGGTTTTAGTTTAGGTTTTAAATTTAATTTATTTTATTTTAAGGTTTAGATTTTATTTATTTTATTTTAAATTTAATTTTTTAGGTTTAGGTCTTTAGGTTTTTAAGGTTTAGGGTTTAGG
Organism: Cymbidium sinense; assembly: GCA_021442155.1. Taxonomy (NCBI): domain Eukaryota; kingdom Viridiplantae; phylum Streptophyta; class Magnoliopsida; order Asparagales; family Orchidaceae; genus Cymbidium; species Cymbidium sinense. Next base: position 51,074 of record JAKCPB010001474.1, on the reverse strand, counting down.
GTTTAGGGTTTAGGGTTTAGGGTTTAGGGTTTAGGGTTTAGGGTTTTAGGGTTTTAAGTTTAGGGTTAGGGTTTAGGGTTTAGGGTTTAGGGTTTAATGTTAGGGTTTAGCTTTAGGGTTTAGGGTTTATGCTTAGGATTTAGGTTAGATTTAAGGTTTAGGAGTTTAGGTTTATAGTTAGTTCTGGTTTAGGTTTAGTTTTAAGTTTAGGAGTTTAAGTTAAGTTATTTAGGGTTTAGTTTAGGTTTTAGGTTAGTTTAAACTTTTCATTAGGTTTAGGTTTAGTTAGTTTAGGGTTGGTTTAGCATTTAGGGTTATCATTTTAGGTTTTTTAAGGTTTAGGGTTGTAGGCTTAGAGTTTATGGTTTAGGGTTTATGTTTTTAGGATAAGGTTTTGTGTTTAATGTTTATGGATTAGGGTTTAGGGTTTAAGGTTTGTTTAGGGTTTAGGGTTTTTTATGGTTTAGGGTTTGGGGTTGTAGCTTTATGGTTTAAAGTTTAGGGTTCAGGGTTAGTTTTTGAGTTTAGGGTTTAGGGTTTAGGGTTTAGGATTTAGGGTTTAGGGTTTAGAGTTTTTTTTTAGGGTTTAGGTTTTATTTAGGTTAATTTTTTTTATTTAGTTTACTTTATTTATTTGAGCTTTATTTATCTTAGTTTAGTTTTTTTATTTTAGTTTATTTTTTTAGTTTAGGTTTAAGATTATGTTTATTTTTTTATTTAGTTTTATTTTTTATGTTTAGGTTTATTTTTTTTATTTTAGGTTTTAGTTTAGGTTTTATTTTATTTTTTTAAATTTAAGTTTTATGTTTTATTTTAGGTTCATTTTATGTTTTAGTTTAATCTTATGTATGTTTTAATTTATTTTATTTTAAGTTTAGTTTAAGTTAACTTAGGGTTTAGGTTAGTTTAGGTTTAGGGTTTAGGGTTTAGTCTTAAGTTAGTTTAGGGTTTAAGGTTTAGTGTTTTAGAGTTTAGCTTAGGTTTAAGTTTAGATTTAGGGTTTAGGTTAGGGTTTAGGGTTTAGGTTTAGTTTTGGGTTTTAGGTTTAGGGTTTTCAGTTTTGGGTTTAGGGTTTAGGGTTTAGGGTTTGTTTAGGGTTTAGGGTTTCATGTTTTGAGTTTAGGGTTTAGGGTTATATGTTTAGGGTTTAGATTATATTTTAGTTTAGGAGTTTAGTTTATTAATTTAGGTTTAGGATTTAATTTTAGGTTTAGAGTTTAGGTTTAGGTTTTATAGTTTAGTTTAAGTTTATTTAAGTTTAGGTTTCAGTGGTTTAGATTTAGATTAGGTTTTAGGTTTTTCATGTTTGAGTTAGGTTTAGATTATGTTTAGGATTTATTTAGGGTTAGTTTTCTGATTTAGGTTTAGGGTTTAGGTTTAGGTTTAGGGTTTAGGTTTAGGTTTAAGTTAGGATTTTAGGTTTAAGGTTTAGGTTTAGGTTTATTTAAGGTTTAAGTTTAGGTTTAGAGTTTAAGGTTGATTAGTGAATTAGTTTTTGATTAAGGTTAAGTTTAGGTTAGTTTAGGGTTTAGTTTAGGTTTGGTTTAGATTTTAGTTAATTAGGGTTTAGACTTTAGTGTTAGGATTCAGTTAGAGTTAGTCCATTGATATATAGTTTAGGTTTAGGTTTAAGTTTAAGTTTAGTTTAGGTTTAGGTTATGTTAGTTTAAAACTTTAGTATAGTTTATAGTTTAGGGTTTAGGGTTTAGGTTTAGGGTTTAGAGTTTAGGTTTAGGTTTTTTATTTAGGTTATTTTTTTAGTTTAGTTTATTTATTTTAGGTTTATTTATTTTAGTTTAGATTTTATTTTAGTTTATTTTTATGTTTAGGTTTGGATTATGTTTATTTTTTTTTGTTTAGTTTTTTTATTTATTTTTAGGTTTAGGTTTTATTTTTATTTTTATTGGTTTAGGTTTTTATTTTATTTTTTATGTTTAGGTTTAAGTTTTTATTTTAGGTCTATTTTAATGTTTTTTTAGTTTAGGCTTAGGTTTATTTTTAGTTTATTTTATTTTATTTAGTTTAGGTTTTAGGTTTAGTTTATTTTAGGTTTAGGTTTAGGTTTTATTTTTTTTAGTTTAGTTTATTTTAGTTTCTGTTTATGTTTATTTTATTTTGTTTATTTTTGGTTTATGTTTTCTTTTAGATTAGGGTTTAGGCTTTATTTTTTATTTTTTATTAGGTTCTTTTTAGTTTATTTTTTAGGTTTAGGTTTTTATTTAGTTTTTTACTTTATTTTTCTTTTTTATTTTTTTAATTTACATTTAGTTTTATTTTATTTAGATTTTTTATTTTTAAGTTTATTTTATTTTATAGTTTTGTTTTGGTTTTTATTTATTTTATTTTAGTTTAGTTTTTATTTTTATTTTATTTTAGTTTAGTTTTTATTTTATTTTTATTAGTTTATTATATTTTATTTTTAAGTTTAGGTTTAGGTTTTAGTTTAGGTTTTAAATTTATTATATTTTTTATTTTACTATGGTTTACATTTTTTATTTATTTTATTTGTAGGTTCAATTTTATTTAGGTTTAGGTCTTTAGGTTTTTAAGATTTAGGGTTTAGGGTTTAGGGTTTAGGGTTTAGGGTTTAGAGTTTAGGGTTTTAGGGTTTAGGGTTTTAGGGTTTAAGGTTTTGGGTTAAGGTTTAGGGTTTGGGGTTTAGGGTTTAGGTTTAGGGTTTAGGGTTTTTGGTTAGCTTAGGATTTTGGGTTAGCTTAGGATTTAAGGTTTAGGGTTTAGTGTTTAGGGTTTATGGTTGGTTTATGGTTTAGGGTTTAGGGTTTTAGGGTTTAGGGTTTATGGTTTAGGGTTAGGGTTAGAGTTTAGGGTTTAGGGTTTAAGGTTTAGGGTTTAGGGTAAGTTTAGGGTTAGTTTAGCATTTAGGGTTTAAGGTTATAGTTTAAGGTTTTTTAGGGTTTAGGGTTTAGGGTCAGTTTAGGGTTAGTTTAGCATTTAGGGTTATCATTTTAGGTTTTTTAGGGTTTAGGGCTGTAGTTTTAGGGTTGTAGGTTTAGGGTTTATGATTTTAGGATAGTGTTTTTCGTTTAATGTTTACGGATTAGGGTTTAGTTTATTTATTTTAGGTTTATTTATTTTAGTTTAGAGTTTATCTTTCAGTTTATTTTTTAGGTTTAGGTTTAGGATTATGTTTGTTTTTATTTAGTTTTATTTTTATTTAATTTTTTAGGTTTAATTTTTATTTTTTATTTTTAGGTTTTGGTTTAGGTTTTTATTTTAATTTTTTAGGTTTAGGATTTAGGTTTTCATTTTAGGTTTATTTTTAGGGGCTTTTTTTAGTTTAGGCTTTAGTTTATTTTTAGTTTATTTTATTTTATTTAGTTTAGGATTTAGGTTTAGTTTATTTTAGGTTTTGGTTTAGGTTTTATTTATTTTAGTTTAGTTTATTTTAGTTTATGTTTATGTTTATTTTATTTTGTCTATTTTAAGTTTATGTTTTTTTTTCCATTTAGGGTTTAGGTTTTATTTTCTATTTTTTTTTAGGATTTATTTTTAGGTTTACTTTTTAGGTTTTAGTTTTTATTTAGTTATTATTTTATTTTATTTTTGGTTTATTTTATTTTTATTTTACATTTAGTTTTTATTTTATTTAGGTTTTATATTTTCTTGTTTATTTTATTTTTTAGTTTACTTTATGGTTTTATTTATTTTATTTTAGTTTAGTTTTTATTTTTTATTTTATTTTCTTTTAGGTTTAGGTTTATCTTCAAGTTTTAATTTAGGTATTTATTTTATTTATTTATATTATTTTATTTTTGGTTTATTTTTTATTTATTTTATTTTTAGGTTCCATTTAGTTTAGGTTTAGGTTTTTAGCATTTTAGGGTTTTGGGTTTAGGGTTTTAGGGTTTAGGGTTTAGGGTTAGTTTATGGCTTAGTGTTTAGGGTTAGGGTTTTATTATTATTTTATTATTTTATTATTTTATTATTACTTTTAAATTAAGTAGTGGTAGGTTTATGTTTATTTAGTTTATTTTAGTTTAGTTTATCTTATGTTATTTTTTTAGTTTAGGTTTATGTTTAGGTTTAGGTTTTATTTACTTTAGTATTAGTTTAGGTTTATTTTATTTTCATTTTAGGCTTAGGTTTTGTTGAGTCTGGGTTTAGGTTTTATTTTTATTTATTTTTTAGATTTTATTTTAATGTTTATTTTATAGGTTTAAGTTTTTATTTAGTTTTTAATTTAATTTATTCTAGGTTTAATTTATTTTTATTTTATATTTAATTTTTATTTTATTTAGGGTTTTTATTCTTAGGTTTATGTATTTTTTTAATTTAGTTCATGAGTTTACCTATTTTATTTTAGTTTATTATTAATTATTAATTATATTTTATTTTTAAGTTTAGGTTTAGGTTTTAGTTTAGGTTTTAAATTTAATTTATTTTTTATTTTACTAAGGTTTAGATTTTTTATTTATTTTATTTTTAAATTTAATTTTGTTTAGGTTTAGGTCTTTAGGTTTTTAAGGTTTAGGGTTTAGGGTTTAGGGTTTAGGGTTTAGGGTTTAGGGTTTTAGGGTTTAGGGTTTAGGGTTTAGGGTTTAAGTTTAGGTTAGGGTTTAGGTTTAGGGTTTAGGGTTTAATGTTTAGGGTTTAGGTTTAGGGTTTAGGGTTTTTGGTTAGCTTAGGATTTTGGGTTAGCTTAGGATTTAAGGTTTAGGGTTTAGGGTTTATGGTTAGTTTACGGTTTAGGGTTTAGGGTTTTAGGGTTTAGGGTTTAGGGTTAGGGTTAGAGTTTAGGGTTTAGGGTTTAGGGTTTAGGGTCAATTTAGGGTTAGTTTAGCGTTTAGGGTTTAAGGTTATCATTTAAGGTTTTTTAGGGTTTAGGGTTTAAGGTTAGTTTAGGGTTGGTTTAGCATTTAGGTTTAGGTTTTAAGGTTTAGGTTGTACTTAGAGTTTATAGTTTAGGGTTTATATTTTAGGATAAGGTTTTTTGTGTTTAATGTTTATGGATTAGGGTTTAGGGTTTAAGGTTTGTTTAGGGTTTAGGGTTTTATGGTTTAGGGTTTGGGGTTGTAGCTTTATGGTTTAAAGTTTAGGGTTCAAGATTAGTTTTGAGTTTAGGGTTTAGGGTTTAGGGTTTAGGATTTAAGGTTTAGGGTTTAGAGTTTTTTTTTTAGGGTTTAGGTTTTATTTATGTTAATTATTTATTTTTATTTACTTTACTTTATTTATTTGAAGTTTATTTATTTTAGTTTAGTTTTTTATTTTAGTTTATTTTTTTAGTTTAGGTTTAAGATTATGTTTATTTTTTATTTAGTTTTATTTTTTATGTTTAGGTTTTATTTTTTTATTTTTAGGTTTTAGTTTAGGTTTTTATTTTATTTTTTTAAATTTAAGTTTTATGTTTTTATTTTAGGTTCATTTTTATGTTTTTTTAGTTTAATCTTATGTATGTTTTTAGTTTATTTTATTTTAAGTTTAGTTTAAGGTTAGCTTAGGGTTTAAGGTTAGTTTAGGGTTTAGGGTTTAGGGTTTAGTCTTAAGGTTAGTTTAGGGTTTAAGGTTTAGGGTTTTAGAGTTTAGGGCTTAGGGTTTAGAGTTTAGGATTTAGGGTTTAGGTTAGGGTTTAGGGTTTAGGGTTTAGGGTTTTGGGTTTTAGGTTTAGGGTTTTGAGTTTTGGGTTTAGGGTTTAGGTTTAGGGTTTGTTTAAGTTTAGGTTTCATGTTTAGTTTAGTTTAGGGTTATATATGTTTAGAGTTTAGATATTTAGTTTTAGTTTAGTTTAGATTTAGAGTTTAAGGTTTAGGGTTTGAGTTTAGTTTAGTTTAAGTTTAGGTTTAGGTTTATAGTTTAGAATTTAGGGTTTAGGTTTTAGTTTAGTAGGTTTTAGGTTTATAGTTTAAGGTTTAAGTTTTAGGTTTAAGTTTAAGTTTAGGTTAGTCAGATTTAAGATATATAGTTTAAGTTTAAATTTAGGTTTAAGTTTAGTTTAGAGGAGTTAGGATTTATTTAGTTTAGAACTTAGGAGTTTAAGGTTTAGGTTGTGGTTTAGGGTTTATAGTGAGTGTAAGTTAAATTTAAAACTTTAGTGTTAGGTTCTGATTTAGTTTAGGGTTAGATTCTGATATATAGTTTAGGGTTTAGGATTGTTTAAGGTTTAAGGTTTAGGGTTGTAGGTTTAGGGATTAGGGTTTACGGTTGAGGGTTTAAGATTTTGGTTTAGGGCTTAGGGTTTTGGGTTTAGGGTTTATGGTTTAGGGTTTAGGGTTAATGTTGGGTTTAGGCTTTAGGATTAGGGATACGGTTTATAGTTTAGGGTTTAGGGTTTAGGTTTTAGGGTTTAGGGTTGTAGGTTTAGGGTTTAGGGTTTTTATTTAGGTTTATTTTTTATTTTTTAGTTTAGTTTATTTATTTTAGGTTTATTTATTTTAGTTTAGGTTTTTATTTTAGTTTATTTTTTATGTTTAGGTTTCGGATTATGTTTATTTTTTTGTTTAGTTTTTTTATTTTATTTTTTAGGTTTAGGTTTTATTTTTTATTTTTACATATTGGTTTAGGTTTTTATTTTATTTTTTATGTTTAGGTTTTAAGTTTTTATTTTAGGTCTATTTTAAAGTTTTTTTTAGTTTAGGCTTAGGTTTATTTTTAGTTTATTTTATTTTATTTAGTTTAGGTTTTAGGTTTAGTTTATTTTAGGTTTAGGTTTAGGTTTTATTTTTTTAGTTTAGTTTATTTTAGTTTGTTTATGTTTATTTTATTTTGTTTATTTTGGTTTATGTTTTCTTTTAGATTAGGGTTTAGGCTTTATTTTTTATTTTTTATTAGGTTCTTTTTAGTTTATTTTTTAGGTTTAGGTTTTTATTTAGTTTTTAACTTTATTTTACTTTTTTATTTTTTTAATTTACATTTAGTTTTATTTTATTTAGATTTTTATTTTAAGTTTATTTTATTTTATAGTTTTGTTTTGGTTTTTATTTATTTTATTTTAGTTTAGTTTTTATTTTTATTTTATTTTATTTTTTAGGTTTAGGTTTAGGTTTTATTTTAGGTTTTATTTTATTTTCTTTATTTTATTTTGGTGTAGGTTTTTTATTTATTTTATTTGCGGTTTTATTTCATTTAGGTTTAGATTAATTTGGATATAAATTTATTATGAGAAAATCAATTGATTTTGGAATAATTTGGATTAAGATTTGGCTAAGTCCATGGGATATGTCATATGGCTTATTAAGGGTTTCAAGTTTAGATTTGATCATGGGCTTCAATCATTTTGTTTGAAATTTGGGTTTGGATTTGGATTTGAATTTTTTGTTTGAATTGAACTTGAGGTTTGGTTTGAGAAGGTGAACATGGATTGGGTTTGGGTTGAAGGGTAGGTGGATTATCCTAATTCCTAAGACATAACTTAATCTTATGGTTAACCCTTCTAAGTCTTTAGACTTAGGTTAAGTGTTTACCTCATTGATAGAAGTGTCTTATGACTTGGGAAGTCTTAGTGTCTAGAAGACTCCTAAGTCTAAGATGGGAAGATTGAATTCACACACTAAAAGTGAGCTCAACAAGCCTTAGGCTCCATAGTGTTTCCCTTGGAGATAGATGATTGGAAGACCAAAACCAAGTTTCACATTATAGACTCGGATACATCTTTCAACGCTTTGTTTGGAAGACCATGGATACATGAGAACAACAGAGTTTCATCCTCTCTACATCAGTGTATGAAGTTTGTGAGAGATGGGATCATCAACTATGTCAAAGGAGATCTTCAGCCATTTATTGTTCACGAGGTCGGCATATATGAGGATGTGGCTTACTGCCTCGCTGAAAATCATCAAGTTTATTCTTGCAAACTTGGCCAAAGTTTAAAAATAAAAAAGAAAAAAAAAAGAAAAAAGAAAGAGAAAAAGAAAAAGAGAAGAAAAGAGGAAATGAAAAAGAAAATAAAAGAGAGCAAAAATATACTTGGAGGAGGAAGTGGGACCTGACATTAAATTCCACCCACAGTTTGTTACTCCATTCGAACATATGGGTTGGACGACCTGTCCTCCACCAGGCAGAGGAAGAGGCCAATTCAGAGGCAGTCCTAGGGGTGGAAAACCTCCTTATTGGCCACCCAATAGAAGATATGTCCCAACTATGAGGAGTACACCTGCTATCCATATAGACTTAGAATCTAGTTCATAGGATGAGTCTTATTTGGTTAGCACACCAGCCAGCTCTTTCCAATAGTAGATTCCCTTGGAGGTGACACTTGAGCCAGATATCAATGAAGGTCGGGCACCAAAGCAAAGCATAAGTGTATCCAAGTCTATATGTGAAATAGTTAGGCATCAGTTGGGAACCTCTAACCCCACTTTCCTCTCAAAAAGGTGAGGGTTTGGTAGTTAAGGAAGCCCCTAAGTCATGCACAGGTGTGAAGACTCAGAGGTTCTTTCTGAGAGAATCATCTTCAAGTCAAGGACTTGATGATGATTCATATAAATATTTAATAGAATTACCTTTTATTTGGTACATTCCTTGTGTTCATAATTTAGCAAAGAAAAGGTTAATTGGACATACTTGGTAAAAGCACAGGTCAAACTACTTCGAAAGAATATGGAAGAACAAATGCAAAAGCTCTCAATCAAGACCATGACTAGGATTCAAAACATTAGGTCTAGTCGACGATGATGATTATGGCTTAGTCGTCTTCAATTATTTGGAATCTGATAAGTTCTTTTCAAATCACATTAACTCATATGAGGAGCTATGCTTAGAAACTTCAGATGATCCAGATGATTTTGAAGTCAAAGATGCACCACTAGAGTTCGAAGACAAGACCAAGTTAACTATCGACGAGCTCAAGGAAATCAACTTAGGGGCATCAATTCTTTGTTGAATGAAATTGAAACCAATGACTTAGTTAGGCTATTGATTGAGTTTATGGACTACTTTGCATGGAGTTATGAAGAGATGCTTGGATTGTCTCCTGATGTAGCGGTCCATAAACTAGCAATAGAGCCTACTGCTAACCCTATCAAGCAAGCTCTTAGATAGATATGATTAGACATAGAACAACTAATCATTTTTGAAGTTAAAAAAACTGATTAATGCTGGCTTCATTCAAGAAGAAAAATACCCTACCTGGTTAGCCAACGTCATCCCTGTTACAAGAAAAAATTGCCAAATTCACATATGCATTAATTTTAATGATTTAAATAAGGCATGTCCAAAAGATGAATTTCCACTACCAATCCCAGAGCTGATGGTGGATATTGCCTCATGTCATGTAGTCTTCTATTTCATCGATGGCTCATCTGGATATAACCAAATAAAGATGGCCCTTGAAGATGAAAGAAACACTACTTTTAGAACCCCGATCAAAATCTTTTGCTATAAGGTCTTGCCTTTCAGCCTTAAAAATATCGGTGCTACATACTAGTGAGCTATGACTCAAATCTTTGATGAACTCATCATCCAGTCGAGTGCTATGTCGTGGATCTCTTGGTCAAAAGTAGAGAAAAGGAAGACCATCTCTTTGACTTCAGAGTATTTTTTGAATAGTTAAGATAATTTAACATCAAAATGAACCCCCTAAAGTGTGCATTTGGAGTAGCTTCAGGGAAATTCTTTGGGTTTGTTATCCGACATCAGGGAATCCAAATCAATCTGAAGAAGATCAAAGAGATATTAGAAATGCCACCAACTAAAAATTTAAGTCAACTCAGATCATTCGAAGGGCAGTTGGCATATCTAAGATGCTCTATGTCCAACCTATTAGGAAGATGTCAGCCATTCTCAGCACTTATTAAAAAGGATGCCAAGTTCAAGTGGGATGATAAGTGTGAGCATGTCTTCAAAGAAATCAAGCATTACCTGATGACTCCATCAGTTCTAGAAGCCCCTATCGAGCAGTTGCTCATACTTTACAAAGCATGTTGGATGACTCCCTTGATGCTTTGTTGGCCCCAAGCCAACAACAAAGGAAGGAAACACACTCTACTAACTTAGCCATCATCTAATCCAGGCTAATTATCCACCCATTGAGAAGCATTGCCTAACTTTAATCTTTGCATCCCAAAATTTTACATTCTTCCTCATAAGGTGGACTTAATCTCTAAGATCAATCCACTATAGTATCTCATGACATGGCTATGCTATCCAGATGATTGGTATGATATTCCATGACCCTCTCGTAGTTTGACATTACCTCTGCTTACTCTTAGCTTAGTGATGATCTCCTCGATGAACAAATCTTGAACTTAAGGGATACCAGCATTCATCACTAGGAGATGTACTTTGATGGTGCAGCTTCCTCTCAAAGAGGAGAAGAATCATAATCTACTATTCCAAGAAAGGTAGAGGTAAGAATAGTTCTCTTAACTCTGGACGCGATGTGATGAGATTCTCATATCATCTCTAATCTTTACCCCAAAAATGAAGGGGAATATGAGGCTCAATGTCAGGTTAGTTACTCTAAGCATCCAAAGCATCAATATCAGTGAGACACTATAGCACCCAAGAGGGTGGGTAATATTAAAATTTTCAAAACTTAAATTTTAATTTTTAAATAGAAAATTAGATTTTATAATGATAAGATATAATTCTAAATGCAAAATAAAAATACAATAAAGTAAATAGAGATAAGAGGCACCACGATTTTTATGGTTTAAACCCCAAAAGCCTGTCCACTAACCACTCTGGCTAGGAATCCACTAAATGAAAAATGGTTTACAAAAGTACTCTCTATAATGAGTACAACCCCTACAACAATATGTACTCTCCTACAAGGGGTACAACCCCAAAATAAATTTTACAACACAAAAAAATACAAAATAATAAATTTTGATAAAGTAAATCTCACAAATATACCAAGAAATCAAATTCAAAAGCGATCTCACAACTTATAAATGATCACTTTACAACTTAAAAATTTGGCAAGGCAAAATGCTCACTTAATAAAATAAATATCTTAAAGTGATCTCACTATGATGTTTATGTTATTATAATTTGTAAAATAATACAAAATGATTTCAAAATAAATTCACAATATTATTTTTCATGATAAAATAAATTTCAGCAAGGAGTAATTTATTTTAACCAAAAAGATTCTTTCAATTAATGCTAATGATCACAAAATAAAAAAAATAAGTATATGATAGATCTAAGTTGGCTAGTAAGCTTTCAATTAAAAGAGATCTAGCAAATATGAAAATAATTTCAGCACAATAATTTATTTTAAAATGCTTAAAATAGATCTAAGAATAAATGATCTTTCAAAATAAGACCAAAGAAGAAATATTTCAAGAAACCAAAAGAATTTGTAAGCTAAAATTTGCAAGTTGAAATAGATCCTACAAATTATCACAGAGTTTTCACCAAAAAAAATGATTGAGAAACTTTGATGTGAAAACCAATGTTCAAAGACTAATCCACCAAAAGTATAAATTAGAAAGAAGAAACAGATGGTGAAAATAGCATGAACAACTAAGAGTATTAAGATCAAGAAAACAAACTCAAGTAATTTAAAAGGCTTGCTTGATGTTGAAGCTTCCAAACCAAGGATTTGATCTTGCAATATTTGGAGAACACTTGGAAGGAACATTTAAGAGATTTTCTCTTAGATTTGCTGGAGAGATTTTGAATTTTGAATGAGGGATGCTTTCATGAAGAGAATGAGGCTATTTATAGGCAAGAAGGTCATTTAAAAATTATTTCAAAGAAATATATTATACAAACCTCATGCTATCATGTGATAATTTAATAGTCAATAAAAATATAATTTATATTAAACAAATATTAAATTTAGCAGCAAAAATTCGGCTATTCACATGGGAAAGTCAAAAGTAATCAAATGTAGCTCTTAATATATTCAAAGCATGTAGCATGCATCCATTACTAAAATCAGGTAATGTTTAAAAATTCATAATAAATTCAATTTTAATGCAAAGTTGGTCATGTAACCACTTATTTTAAAGGAAAAAATCCAAGCAATCCGATGGAGATAAAATCAGATATGAATTCTTTGATTAAACAATGACTTTGGCTAAAATACAAAATTTTATATATTTTGTTAATTTTGACATGTGACATTTAAAAATTATGATATAATTTATATATAATCACAAATATGTTAGTTATCATATAAGCAAATTAAATTAAAATACCTAATTACATTAAGTAAATAAAATATTTATACTTAATAGTTATGATCATTTATTACTTTGACAATTTTATTGCTATGTAGAAAAAACATATAATTGAATGTTAATTAAATAAATTTTTATATAAATTAACCTCATTAAAATAGTATGTTAGGTTGTGAGCAAATTGATTCATGCCAAGAACTCATATGAATAGTCATATAACCTAAAATCATGAGCTTCACATTATCCCTTTCATTCTTTTATTCTTGCAATTTCTTCTAACAATTTGTGAGATGTATTGGATATGTAATTACCAATTGATATATCACAACACATAAAAATATTCATTAGAACATCCAAGCATTTGTTTGTTATCATCAAAATTAATCAAATTGAACATGAGGCTAATTAAGCCAACAATATCTTCGGGGATTCTCAACTCGTTAACAACCAAATCACTGGGTCCTATATGTTTGTATAGCCCAAGCTCAATCACTACCAAAAGTACACCATAGAGTTATTGGCCCAAATCCTAGAGGTTACTATTTATAAAATTCCTCAAGGAGAGAACGTCATGGCGTATGCTTTAGCCAAGCTTGCTAAGGAGTCGGCATGTCCGAAGGATGAGTCCATATCAATAAAGGTCCAAAATAGACAAGTCTTATCCCTTATTGATATTGAACTCATCAAAAAGTACTCTCTTGAAGGGGAGGTTGCCATTGCCAAGAAAGATGAAAAGCTAGATTAGACGCAACCATTCATGGATTACCAAAATAAAGGCAAACTAAGAGAAGTCACAAGCCCATCATATGAAGTAGAGAGCACTTTCCTATGCTCTTATGGATGGTGTCTTGCACCGGCTGTCTTTCGATCATATACGGTCACATTGTTTATACAAGCATGAAGCCCATAAGATCATGATCAAGGTACACTCAAGATTATGTAGAGCCAACCAATCCAGTTCAAAGATGAAAGCCAAGATCAAGAGATTAAGATACTACTGGCCAACGATGATCAAAGATTGCATGGATACGGATAGGCGATGCCACCAATGTCAAATACACGATGGGGTCCTACACCAACCACTCAACATTCTACATCTTACATTGCTCTCATGGCTTTTTGAGTGTTGGGGTACTGACATAGTGGGTCTGATTGATCCTCTTTCTTCCAAGGGTCATCGGATCATCTTAGCTGCTACTAACTACATTTTCAAATGGGTGAAGGCAATTTTGCTCATAGAGGTCACAACTCACCATGTGCTCTAGTTTTTTAAGAACCATATCATATATAGGTTCGGAGTACCTCAATGAATTATATCTAATAATGGTACTGCATTCAAGAGCATCGAGATCAACAACTTTGCCTAGAAACACAACATAGATTTAAGATATTCTACCATCAACTACCCGAGGGCCCACGACATAGAAAAAGCCTTCAACAAAACCCCCATCCAAATACTAAAAAAGACACTCGACAATAACAAGCGATAGTGGCATGAGCAATTAGTTAAAGCCTTATAAGCCTATAGCATCACATATAAAACTCCAACTCAATTTACTCCTTTCTCATTAGTGTATGGATCTGAAGTTGTTCTACCATTAGAAGTTCAACTCCCGTCACTAAAGATAACTGTGGGTAACAAGATCACAATAGAGCAAAATACCAAGTTACGGTTAGAAGAGCTTGAAGGTTTGGAGAAGAGATGCTTGTAGGCTTGCCAAAACCTCAAGTTGTACAAAGCAAAAGTGATTCAAGTTCACAACAAGTTGGTCCATCCTAGAGCTTTTCAAGTATGAGAGCTTATTTTAGTTCTAAGGAGACTGATTATTGCCCGTTGTAAGATGGGAGGCCAGTTGAACCCACATGGGAAGGCCCTTTTGCCATAGAGAAGGACTACCAAGGAGGATCTTATCAGCATATTAATCATAAGGGAGAGCTCTCAATGCTTCCAATCAAAGGGATCCACTTAAAATAATATTATAAATCATGTTTGAAATCAATTATCATCAATGAAAATTTTATTTTGAATTCAATCTCATCCATGTTGAAAGCATTCATGTTTATGAATTTGTCATGATATGTTTAGGGTAGGTGTAAGGAACCTGAGTGGAATCCTATCCTTGATTATCACAACACAAATAGATAGTACACACAAACATATAAAATAAACATAACTTTTATCTCTGGCTACTATGAGTTGAGATAATTCCCCCAATGGGACTCACTCAATAACTACTCTAGGTCAGCCTGATGTGCTACCTTGCTTGTCTATTGCCCCAATGTTCTTCTTACTTTGAAGGATGTAAGTTTGCTACACTTTCGTTCCTTATTTGGCCATTGCACATCGATGAGCACCTTATTGGTTTGGTAGGCTTTACTGCATAGTCGTAAGCTACCTCATGTTGGCTTCATTTAAGAGGATGTGAGTCTACCACACTTTCTTCTTGGATTAGCCTTCGTGCCCTGACTGGGTCAAGTATATTTGAGGTTTAGCTTAAGTCCCCTAGCAGCTCCTTCCCTCTTGACTACTTCAACTCTGCGTCCAATCCTTCCTCGAGGCTCCTCGCTTAGTAGTCACTCTATGTCAGATAGCATCTGTCCTACCGATGATAGACTATCCCATTGATCAGTTTCTCTTGAAAAGTTAAAATCCTACATGCTTTCTTTCCAGATTGATCATTAGACACCGACGGGAACCTTAAGTTTGTTGGTTCTCACTATGCTGATAGACACACCACTCATGTTGACAGATACACCACTCATGCTATGGATACACCTTAGGTTGGTTGGTTCTCACACCTTAGGATACACCACTCATGGATGATGTAAGTCTGCTAAGCTTTCTCCTTGAGTTTGCCACCATACACCTATAGTCTTTCTTTTCAAGGGCAAAGGATAATGCCCTTAGCAGCACCTCCCTTGTGGGCTCTATATTTGGATCACATCCTTTGCAACCCTATTTAGACACTACCTTAGTTAATATCAGATTGGATAGTTCCCATTTCCTAGTAACCATCCCTGTTGTTGTAGAATCCATCCTATGGATGTGTAGATTCACCCTTAGTCTAGTAAATCTGAGATAGGTCAAGGTTGCATAGCCCCTTCTCAGTGTGGTCCCTCATACACCAACAGGGTCCACAAAAATATGTAAAAAAAATATATTCACTTATGGACTAGGAGGATACCCATAGTGGTACCATTTCCCAAGCAGGTATCTTATATTTAGGGCAGTGTCAACCAAACTCCTTATAGGAATTGCCTGACTACTCTTGAGTTGATATAAGTACCCAGCAACATTCACTCAATAGTCACCCCTAAATTGGGTTTGATTAGTTGTGCTACCAATAGGTCACCCCACTAGTTGTTCCTTGCTTTAGAAGATGTAAGTCTGCTACACCTTCTTCCTAACATAGCTGTTGCACACCGAAAGGTAACCCCTTAAGGTTAGTTGGCTCTACCCCATAACCAGTAGACTATCCCTTTGAAATTGTAAATCTGAGATATGACAAGTCTGATATAGCCCTTTCTCAGTGGGTCCATCGCACACCAATATGGTCCATAAACTAAATCTTTCAAATTTGACCGAGCTCACATCCCCAGTAGATATACTCTCAAGTCAAAATCAAACAAAACAAAACAAACTATATCAAATCACATGAAATTAAGATAAAAATAATCCTGACTACTTTTGAGTTGACATAAGTCTCTGCATTATTCGGTAGTCCCCTAGGTCATCTAACCAACCTCCCTAGTGGAGCCAAATTTAATTCAAAACCAACTTCCCTAGTGGAGCCAAATTAAACCAACTCCCCCAGTAGAGTCAAAATCCAAGAAATCTAACCAAACTCTTATGCCCGGTGGATACATCCCCAAATAAATCCATAAAATCAAACTCAAATCTCAATCCTCAGTGAATAGACTGAACCAACTTCCCTAGTGGAAGGTTAATATACCCGATCCCTAGTAGACCCGAGCCCATATCTTTAGCAAATATGCCTCCACATCAATTAAAACTAAACAAATTACAATCGATTCAATCTTAATCCTTGATGGATTATAGATTCTTATCCCCAACAGATCTTCTTTCCATAAATCATATAATCAAATGAAATTCAAACCTTATCCCTAGTAGATTTTCTTCTTCTTTGCCCTCTACATAGACTGCTCACATGTCATGTCCAATGCATGTGTGATCCCCTAATGGATCTCCCTCCATGTCCTTGACATGGAATTTTCATCAAATCTTATTTCTTCTCTTATGCACACCTTTAATACTTCAACTAAAATCCTAATAATGTATTTATTCAAATAACATCAACTTAACATTATAATCAATGTTTTATGATTTGTTATGATGCATGCTCAAACTAACTATATAATATCATGCTAAACATACTATTATGTCAATTAACACACTATATTATATTATAATATATGATGTTATATTATAATTTGCTATAATATAATATATTGTCTAACATTGCACCTCATTAGAATAACTTAGAAGGAACAAATAACAAAATTTTCTCAAAATATAAATAATGTTTATTTTGGATGTAAAATTATTATTATTCTATTAGAAATGGTACAAAATAGCGTAATTTTGGTGTTGCTTCTTGGTTTGTGTCATGAATTTGGCCAAATTCTTCCATCTCAACCTTCAAATTGACATTTTTGTGAGTTTTGATCCAATGTATTATAACAAAAGTAAAACATACAAAAATGTACAATAACATTTAATAACACACCACCACAATCATATATATGTGAAGTTATATTATTATGTACATTATATTTTAATACGCTTTCATATAATGTATTATCTTACATTACACCTTAAAATGAGTCACTTTAAGCAAAAAAATTGTAAAATTTGGTTGAAAAATGAACATTTATTTTGGATGTAAGATTCCAGTCTTTTGATTAAATGACACACCATAGCACACCCCCAGTGATGTTCCCTAAAGCTTTCCTTAAATTTGGCCAAATCTTATCATCTCAGCCTATAAATTAGTATTTTTATGAAATATACTAGTACAAACTCTACTACATCATACTATAATAAACTAAAATATGCTAAACAATAAGTAGTAATACATATAGTATGCTTTAATGGATGATGCTACACTATGTTATGGCATTCTATATTATAATACACTATAACATATTATATAATATTATATTGCATATCACATCACAAGGGATTTCTTAAGATAAAAAAAATCATAAAATTAGTCTAAATAATAAAAATATATATATTTTTGTCGTATCACTTACATATTTTAAATTCAAATAATATATTATGATGCCATACTCTACCAATTATGAATTTGGCCAAATTCCACCATTTTAAAGCCTAAATCAAAATTTTTATAAATAATTCTAGTGTAGGCTCGACTGCATGATTTATGATCTTATACTAAAAGAATTTAAAATGTGTAGAACAATATATTATGATATATGATGTTATACTATGCTACAACATATAATATTTATTTTGAACAAAAAATCTTACATTTTAGACTACAAGTGGAGTAGCACACCTTTGGTACTACAACCTATTTACCACTTCAAATTTAACATATTTCATCATCTGGTTTATTAAATCATTCTTTTTATGATTTATATTAATATAGACTATAGGGCACAATACCATAATATACTAAAACATTTCAAAATATCTTATAACATTCAAAAACACATCAATAAATGCTCAAATATATAATGCTACATTATACTATAATATATGGTATTATAATATAATTTAGGGTTAGGGTTTAGGGTATTCAAATCTTTAATAGTCAAGGGAAAGTCTCTTGAAGACAATTTCTTTAGCTACCATAACTATGTTAGGATTAGGTCATTTTTTAGATCTAATCTTAATGACATCTGTACTCAAGGTTTATGGTTTAAGGTTAGGGTTTAAGGTTTATTTTGGGTTTAAGATTTGGGGTTAGTTTAGGGTTAAAGGTATAAGGTTGTTGGTTTTAGGTTTAGGGTTTATGGTTTTAGGGTTTAAGGTTTAGGGTTTAGGGTTTAGGGTTTAGGGTTTTGATTTTAGGTGTAAGGTTTAAGTTTTAGTTTAGGGTTTAGTGTTCAACATTTTTTTTAAATAGAGAATAATTTCATATTCAACATTTCTGCTTTTTCATTTCATCAACCAAGTAGCACCCCAAGTTTTCTAAGACATATGACATAGATAACAAATGAGCACCCATAGACCAAATTAAAAACCCTAGATAACTAGAACTGTCCGTAATATAAAGACACATTTCCATAAATAGTAGATCGAATCGATCGTTCTTCAATTACTCCAGCTCCAATCAGAACCACCGCTGCCTCTAAAGTAGCATGATCCGCCATCATATACCCAATCTCTCCCTCTACTACCACCATGGCTATAACCTCCATCGCCTCTCCATATAACCACCAGCTCACCACAACCTCCATATCCACTAGTGAGATCTCCAACCATCACTATAATAATCAGCCTCCACCATCTACGCTAGATCAGATGCCTTGTTGATGTTGATTCTTAATAAAGGCCCATTTTAGGGTTAGGGTTTAGGTTTATGATTAGTTTAGGGTTGGTTTGGTTGGTAGATTTATAGTGGTTTAGGTTAAGGTGATTTAGTTAGGTTAGGTGGTTAGGTAGGGTTTAGGGTTTAGGTTTGGTAGGTAGGTTTGTGGGCTTGGGGTGGTAGAGTTAATATGATTTAGGTAGGTTTAGTGTTTAGGTCCAGTTTATGGTTTGGGTATAGGGGTTTAGTGGTAGGTAGAGTAGGGTTTGTGGTTAGGGTCAGTTTGGGCTTAGTTTTAGGGTTAGGTAGGTTTAGGGTTTTAGTATAGTTAGGGTTTTTTTTTTAAAAAAATAAGCAAACCTAGTTTATATTTATTTAGTTTAATTTTTATATTTTATTTGTTTGAGTTTATTTTATTTTTATTTTATTTAGGTTTAATTTTATTTATTTAGTTTAATTTATTTATTTAATTTTGATTTTTTCTTTTTTAGATTACTTTAGGTGTTTATTTTTAGTTTAGGTTTTTTTTAAAGGTTTAGTTGGGGTTTTATTTTATTTTTTAGCTCACTTTAGGTATTTATTTTAGGTTTATGTTTTGGTTTTATTTTTTTTAGTTTAGGTTCAGTTTATTTTTAATTTATTTTATTTTATTTTTTTTAGGTTTAGGTTTTATTTATCTTAGTTTAGTTTATTTTAGTTTAGGATTAAGTTTATTTTATTTTGGGTTTAAGTTTTTTTTAGTTTAGCATAGGTTTTATTTTTTTTATTTCTTTAGATTTTTCTAGGTTTATGTTTTTATTTAGCTCTTATTTTAATTTATTTTAGTTTTATTTTATTTTATCTTATATTTATTTTATTTTATTTAAGTTTTATTCTTAGTTAATTATTTTTTAGTTTAGTTTAGGTTTTATTTATTTTATTATAATTTATTTTATTTTATTTTTATTTTATTTTTAGGTTTAAGTTAGTTTTAGTATATTTATTTTTTAATTTTATTTTATTTGGTTTAAGTTTTATTTATTTTATTATTTGGTTTTATTTAGTTTAAGAGATTTTAGGTTTTAGGCTCTGGGCCTGGGGTTTAGGGTTTAGTCAGGTTAGGGTTTGCCCAGGGGTTGGGGTTATTTTAAGTTAGTGGGTGTCAGGCATCAGTTTAGGGTTAAGGGTCAGTTTAGGATTCTTGCCAGATAGTTATTGTTTAGGTGTTAGCCTAGTTTGTGGTTTTGGGATTTAGGGCTCAGTTATTTAGCTTTAGTATTTAGGGTTGGAAGGGTAGTTTAGGATTTAGGTCAGGGTCAGATTGTAGTGTGGCCTTTAGGGCTCAGGTCAGCCTAAGATCAGGGTCAGGTAGGATTTTTTGGTTTGTGGTAGGTTTAGTGAGTTGGGTCAGTGGTTTTAGATTAAAGTGGTGGTGGGGCTTTTAAATAACCCAGTTAAGTTTATTTATTTATTTTTCAATTTATTTTAATTTTATTTAGGTTTATTTTTATTTTATTTAATTTAGTTTATTTTATTTTAGTTTATTTATTTTAGTTTAGGTTTTATTTTAGTTTATTTTTAGGTTTATAGGTTTATGCTTTAGTTTATCTTTATTTTATCTTAGGTTTTATTTTGTGGTTTTAGGTTTATTTTAGGTTTTATTTTTAATTTAGGTTTTGGTTTATTTTTAATTTATTGTATTTTATTTAGTTTATGGTTTAGGTTTAGTTTATTTTGGGCTTAAGTTTAGGTTTTATTTATTTTAGTTCAGTTTATTTTAGTTTAGGTTTAGGTTTATTTTATTTTGTTGACTTTAGGTTTTGGTTTTTTTTAGTTTAGGGTTTAGGTTTAACTTTTAATTTATTTTTAGGACTTACTTTTAAGTTTATTTTTTTGGTTTAGGTTTTTATTTAGTTTTTATTTAATTTAATTGTAGGTTTATTTTATTTTTATTTTATGCTGAGTTTTTATTTTTTTAGGGTTTTCATTTGTAGGTTTACTTTATTTTTTTTACCTTAGTTTAAGTTTATTTTATTTTATTTAATTTTAGTTTTTATTTTTTATTTTATTTTATTTTTACATATAGGTTTAGGTTTAAGTTTATTTTTAGGCTTAAGTTTTAGTTTTGGTTTTTATTTTATTTTATTTTTTGTTTTATTTAGGTTTAGGTTTATTTATTGGTTTTATTTTTAAGTTATAATTTGTTTAGGTTTAAGTTTTTAGGTTTAGAATTGTAGGTTCATTTTAGTTTAGTTTATTATTTTATTTTTGAAGGTTTTTTTTATTTAGTTTAGTTTATTTATTTTATTTTACATTTTTTATTTTGGTTTATTTTTATGTGTAGTTTACACTTTTTTTAGTTTTGTTTTATTTTATTTAATTTTTAGGTTTAGGTTTTATTTTTTTATTTTGGTTTAGGTTTTAGGTTTATTTTAGGTTTTTAGGTTTATTTTAGGTTTCATTTTATTATTTTAGGTTTAGGTTTATTTTTTTGTTTATTTTATGTTATTTAGTCTAGTTTAGATTTTTTATTTTGGTTTTAGGTTTAAGTTTTATTTATTTTAGTTTAGTTTATTTTAGTTTTTTAAGGTTTACTTTTTATTTTAGGTTTATGTTTTTTAGTTTAGGGTTTTATTATAATTTATTTATTTCTATTTTATTTTTAGGTTTAAGTTTTATTTAGTTATTATTTTATTTTATTTTAGGTTTATTTCATTTTTATTTTACCTTTAGCTTTTATTTTAATTAGGCTTTCTATTGTTTTATTTATTTAATTTTAGTTTAGTTTAGTGTTTCTTATTTTATTTAGCTTCTTTATTTTATTTTTTAGGTTTAGGTTTTAGGTTTTATTTTGGTTTTAATTTAATTTAATTTTATATTTTACTTTCTTTTTAGGTTTTATTGCATAGTTTAGGTTTTTAGTATTTTTTTTTTAGGGTTTAGAGTTGTAAGTTTATTGTAGGTTTGTTTTTAATTTAGGGTTTAGGTTTAGGTTCTGACTTTTATTTCTTAAATTAAATAAACTGGTTAGTTTATTTAGTTTCTTTGTTTATTTTATTTTATATTTGGTTTATTAGTTTTTTTTAGGTTAGGTTATTTATTTTTAAATTTAGGTTTATTTTATTTTAATTTAGGTTTTATTTTTATTTATTTTGTGTTTTATGTTATTATTTAGGTTTAGATTTTTATTTATTTTTTAATTTATTTATTTGAGGTTTATTTTATTTAGGTCTTCCAAGTTTATTTTATTAGTTAGTTTAGGTTTTATTTATTTTATTTTAGTTTATTTTATTAATAATATATTTTATCTAAGGTTTAGAGGTGTTATTTTTATCTTATTTATTTATAGGGGTTTATTTAATAGGCTTAATTTATTTAGGTTTAGAGGTGGCCCAGTTTAGGGTCAAGGCCTCAGGGATTTAGCCTTAGTGGGTGCTTAGTGTAGGGCCTAGTGTTAGTTTAGGGTTAGGGCTCAGGATCAATATGTTTTAGGTAGCTCAGTTAGGGTTTATTTTAGGCTCAGCTTTGGGCTTAGTTTGGGTAGGTTAGGTGTGGTTAGGTTATAATTTGATTTTAATGTTAGCATTTAGTGTAGAGCTCAGGCTCAGATGCAAGTTTAGTGTTGTTTAGGTTTAGTTTGGTTATTTATTTTGTATTTTATCTTATAGCCTAAGTTTTATTTATTTATTTTGGTTTAATTTAGTTTATATTGTTTTAAGTTTTTTTAGGGTTTAGGGTTGGAATTTAGGGTTTAAGGTTTAGGGTTAGGGTGGGGTTTTTGGGCCTGGGGTTGGGTTTAGGGTTTAGGTTTAGGGTTTAGGGTTAGGTTTAGGATTTTAGGGTTTAGGGTTTGGTTTTTTAATTAAGCAAATATAGGTTTTATTTATTTTAATTTTATTTTACATTTAGTTTTTATTTTATTTAGTTATTTTGATTTTAGGTTTATTTTGTTTTAGTTTATTTTAGATTTTATTTTATTTTATTTTATTTTAGTTTTATTTTTCATTTTATTTTACATTTAGTATTTATTTTGGTTTAGGTTTGGTTTAGGTTTTAGTTTAGGTTTATCATTGCATTATTTAAGCTTTTTAATTATTTTATTTAGGTTATTTAATTAAGGTCATTATTTAGGGTTAGCTCAGGTTTGTATTAAGGATGGTTTGGAGTTTAGTTTAGGGTTTAATTAGATTTAGGGTTTAGGTATCAGTTGTATTTTTAGGATAGGATTTTGCCTTGAGGTTTTTAATAAAGCAAAACGACAAGTTTAAGTTTAGGTTTATTTTAGGTATATAATTTTTTATTATTTATTATGTTTATTTTATTTTAGTTTATTTATTTTTTTTTGGTTTTATTCTTTTATTTATTTTAGTTTAGTTTATGTTTATTATTTAATAATTTTATTTTATATTGATTTTTATTTTATTTCATTTTAGGCCTGGGTTTAGGTCTAGTTTTTTTTTTATTTATATTTAGGTTTAGGTTATATTTTAGTTTTAGGTTTTATTAGTATGTTATTTAGGTAGTGTAGGGTTTAGTAGTGGCTCAGGGTTTGGTTTTAGGGTGGGCTCAGGAGTTTAGGGTAGGTAGGGTTAGAGTTTAGGGTCAGAGAGAATTTAGGGAGGGTTTAGGTTGGTATGGTTATAGATTTTATTAGTGAGTGGGTCTTGTTTTAGTTTAGGGTATATTAATGGTTTAGATTTAGGGTTATTTTAAAGCAAAGTTTAGGTTTATTTTAGATTATTTTATTTATTTTCATTTTATATTTTTTTATTTTAGGCATTTTTTTTTTATTAAGTTTAGTTTATTTTATTTTAGATTTATTTATTTTAGGTTTTCATTTTAGTTAATTTTTAAGTTTAGGTTTAGGTTTATGTTTTATTTTTAATTTAGTTTTGACATTTAGGTTTAGGTTTTATTTTATTTTTTTTTAGGTTTAAGTTGGTTTTTTTATTTTGGTTTATTTTAGGTTTTATTTTTTAAGTTTTGGTTTACATTTATTTTAGTTTATTTAATTTTATTTAGTTTAGGGTTCAGTTTAGTTTATTTTAGGTTTAGGTTTTAGGTTTGATTTATTTTAATTTAGTTTATTTTATTTTAGGTTTTATTTTATTTTATTTATTTTAAGTTTTTTTTTTTTTAGGTTTTAGTTTTATTTTTTATTTTTAGGTTTATTTTTTTATTTAGGCTTTATTTTAGTTTTATTTTATTTTATTTTAGATTTATTTATTTTTTACAGTATTTTATAGGTTTATTATTTAAATTTAGTTTAGGTTTTATTTTATTTTATTTTAGTTTATTTATTTTAATTTAATTTTATATTTAGTTTTTAGTTTAGGTCAATTTAGGTTTTATTTTATTTTATTTAAGGTTTAAGTTTTAATTTATTTATTTTGTTATTTAGTGGTTTAGGCTTTTAGGTAGGATAGTGGGTTTAGAGGTCAGTGAGTTGCATTTTGGAGAATAGGGAAGGTTAGGCCCAGGGTCAGGGTTTATGGGTAGGGTTTAGTTTTAGGATTTAGGGTTTAGTTTAGTTTAGTGGCTCAGTTTAGCCTGGGTTAGTAGCATTTATGGTTGGTAGTTCTTTTCTTTATTTTTTATTTCTATTTTTTAAATTACAAACCCAGTTTAGGATTATTTTATTTATTTTATTTATTTTATTTATTTTAGTTTATTTAATCTTTATTTTGATTTAAGTTTTTTTTAATTTACATTTAGTTTAGTTTATTTTATTTTGGTTTAGGTTTTTTTAGTTTATTTTGATGGTTTATGTTTAGGTTTAGGTTTTATTTTAGTTTAATTTCTTTTTTAGGTTTCAATTTTATTTTTATTTTTAGTTTAGGTTTATTTTTTTATTTTATTTTTTTTTAGGTATTATGTTTAGGTTTTTTTAGGTTTAGGTTTATTTAGTATATTATTTAGGTTTATGTACATTTATTTTAGTTTATTTTATTTAGGTTTAGGTTTATTTTATTTTTTATTTTAGGTTTAAGTTTTTAATTTAGGGTTTAGTATTATTTTTATTTATTTTAGGTTTACTTTTAGGTTTATATAGGTTTAGGTTTTATTTAGTTTTATTTTATTTTATTTTAGGTTTATTTTATTTTAGTTTAGTTTTATTATTTTAGGTTTTTATTTTAGTTTAGTTTATTTATTTATTTATTTTAGTTTAATTATTTTATTTTAAAGTTTAGGTTTAGTTTAGTTTATGTTTTATTTTATTATATATTTTATTATTTATTTATTTTATTTATTTAATGTTATAGTTTAGTTTTTTTTTTTAGTATTTTAGGTTTTAGGTTTAGTGTTTATTTAGGGTTTAGGTTTTAGATTTTAGGTTTTTATGGTTTATGGATTTAAGGTTTAGGATTTTTATTTTTTTTAAATTAACTAAACGAGTATGTTTAGTTTTATTTAGTTTATTAAGTTTATTTTTTATTTATTTTAGTTTAATTTATATTATAATTTTATTTATGTTCATATTTTTATTTTTATTTTATTTAGTTTATTTATTTTAGGTTTATTTATTTTAGTTTTGGTTTTTTATTGAAATTTTATTTTTATTTTATTTTTTAAGTTTAGGTTACATTTTTTATTTTTTGTTTAGGTTTAGGTTTTTATTTTATTTTTTTAAGGTTAAGTTTTAGGTTTTTATTTCAGGTTTATTTTTAAGTTTTACTTTTTAGTTTAGGTTTAGGTTTAAATTTATTTTTAGTTTTTTTTATTTTGTTTAGGTTTAAATTTAGGTTTAGTTTGTTTTATGTTTGGGTTTAGGTTCTTTTTATTTTGGTTTAGTTTATTTTAGCTTATGATTTGGTTTATTTTAGTTTGTTTATTTTATTTTTATTTTAGGTTTAGATTTTTTTAGTTTAGGGTTTAGGTTATAATTTTATTTATTTTAGGCTTTATTTTTAGTTTCATTTTCTATGTTTAGGTGTTTATTTAGTTTTTATTTTATTTTATTGTAGTTTATTTTAGATTTATTTTACTTTTACACATTTTTTTTATTTTATTTAGTTTTTTATCCTTTGGTTTATTTTATTTTTTAGTTTAGTTTAGGTTTTTAATTATTTTATTTTATTTTTTTAGGTTTTTTTTATTATATTTTAGGTTTATGTTTAGGTTTTAGTTTAGGTTTTTATTTTATTTAGTTTTAGTTTTATTTATTTATTTTATTTTCAAGTTTTGTTTAGTTTAGGTTTAGGTTTTTATTGTTTAGGGTTTAGGGTTTTAGGGTATTAGGGTTTAAGGTTTAGGGTTAGGGTTTAGGGATTATGTTTTGGGGTTTAAAGTTTAGGGTTTAGGGTTTAGGGTGAGTTTAGGGTTTAGGGTTTTTTAGGGTTTAGGGTTTAGGGTTTAGGGTTTAAGAATTAGAGTTTAGGGTCTAGGATTTAGGGTTTAAGGTTCAGGTTTTAAGGTTTTTTTATTAAATTAAGTAAATCGGTTTGTTTAGTTTATTTGGTTTATTTATTATTTATTTTAGTTTAGTTTATTTTATTTTTTTATTTGAGTTTATTTTTTTATTTAGTTTAGTTTATTTATTTTATGTATTTTTTTTTTTTTTTTTTAGGTTTAGGTTCAGGTTTATGTTTATTTTTACATTAGTTTTATTTTATTTTTATGTTTAAGTTTTATTTTTATTTTAGGTTTAGTTCTTTTTATTTTATTTTTTTTAGGTTTAGGTTTTAGGTTTTTATTATAAGTTTATTTTTTGGTATTACTTTTTAGTTTAGGTTTAGGTTTATTTTTTGTTTATTTTATTTTATTTAGTTTAGGGTTTAGGTTTAGTTTATTTTAAGCTTAAATTTAGGTTTTATTTACTTTAGTTTAGTTTATTTTAGTTTAGGTTTAGGTTTACATTTTTTAGTTTAGGGTTTAGGATTATTTTTTATTTAGTTTTATTTATTTTATGTTTAGGTTTTATTTATTTTTTTTATTTTATTTTATTTTAGGTTTATTTCATTTTTTTTTAAAATTTAGTAAGCAGGTTTAGGTTTATTTAATATCTTGAGCTTATTTTTTATTTTATGGTTTATTTATTTTTTATTTTTTTAAATTAATTTTTTATTTTTATTTAGTTTAGTTTATTTTCTTAAGTTTATTTATTTTAGTTTATGATTTTATTTTAGCTTAATCTTGTATTTGTGTCAGGGGTTTCATCTTATTTTAACCTTAGGCTTGTGGTTTCTTTATTTTGTATCTTTATTTTTAGGTTTTCATTTCTGGATTTCCCAGGTTTGTGGTTTTTAGTTCATTTGTTTCTCAGGGCTCAGTTTATTTCCAGGTCATTTATCTAGTTTAGTTTAGGTTTAGATTTATTTTAAGCTTTAGGGTTTTGGCATTAAGAGTTTAGGGTTTAGGGTTTATGATTTTGGGTTTAGGGTTAGCTTGAGGTTTAGGGTTAGTTTTAACATTTTGGGTTTAGGCTTTACGATTTAGGGTTTTTAGGGTTTAGGGTTAGCTTAGAGTTAAGGGTTTAGGGTTTTAGGGTTTAGGGTTTTAGGCTTTAGGGTTTAGGGTCTGGGTTAGGGTTCAGGGTTCAGGGTTTTGGGTTTAGGGTTTAGGGTTTACTGTTAGTTTAGGGTTTAGGGTTTTTTAAGGTTTAGGGTTTGGGGTTTAGGTTAGTAGGTTTAGGTTTTAGGGTTAGGTTTGGGGTTTAGGGTTTAGGATTTAGGGTTTATGTTTAGCATTTTTTTAAAAAAAATTAAGTAAACCGATAGGTTTAGGTTTATTTAGTTTATTTTCTTTATTTAGTACTTTTCTTTTATTTTATTTAGGTTTATTTTTTTTTAGTTTAGTTTATTTATTTAATGTTTATTTATTTTAGTTTATTTTAGGTTTAGGTTTAGGTTTTTATTTATTTTTTTAGTTTAGTTTTATTTTTATTTTATTTTTTAGGTTTAGGTTTTTTTTTATTTTTAGGTTTATGTTTAGGTTTTTCTTTTATTTTTTTAAGTTTAGGTTTTTGGCTTTTATTTTAAGTATATTTTTAGGTTTTATTTTTTAAGTTTAGGTTTAGGTTTATTTTTAGTTTATTTTACTTTATTTAGGTTTTGTGTTCTTTAGTTCATTTTTTTTTATTTAGGTTAGTTTTTTATTTATTTTAATTTATTTTATTTTATTTTATTTTTAGATTTAGGTTAAGGTTTTAGTTTAGGTTTTTAAGTGTAGGTTTAGATTTTATTTCATTATTCTAGGTTTTATTTCATTTTTTATTTTATTTAGGGTTAGGTTTTTTATTTATTTTATTTTTTGGTTTTATTTATTTTTGATTTAGGTTTTCAGGTTTTTAGGTTTTTTAGAGCTTAGGGTTTAGGGTTTAGGATTTAGGCTTTAGGGTTTAAAGTTTAGGGTTTTAGGGTTTAGGATTTAGTATTAGGATTCAAGGTTTAGGGTTTAGGGTTTATAGTTTAGTGTTTAGGATTTAGGATTTAAGCTTTAGGGTTTTTAGTGTTTAGGGTTTAAACTTTAGGGTTTAGGGTTTAGTGTGAGTTTAGTGTTTAAGATTTAGGGTTTAGGGTTTAGGTTTAGGGTTATGTTTAAGGTTTAGGGTTTAAGATTTAGGGTTTAGGGTTGAGGTTTATGTTTAGGGTTAAGTTAGTTTATGATTAGGTGTGGTTTTAGTTTTTAGGTTTAGGGTTTAGGGTTTTGGTTGTAGGTTTAGGTTAGTTTTAGGTTTGGGGTTTAGGTTTGAATTTTGTGTTTAAGGTTAAGGGTTTAGAGTTTAGAGTTATTTTTTTTAAATTAAGAAATAGATAAGTTTAGGTTTATTTAGTTTTTATATTTTATTTAAGTTTTTAATTTTATTTATTTACTTTATTTATTTTATGTTTATTTATTTAAGTTTAGGTATTTTATTTTAGTTTATTTTAGTTTAGGTTTAGGTTTATATTTATTTTTTAGATTAGTTTTATTTTAATTTATTTTAGGTTTAGGTTTTATTTTTTTATTTTAGGTTTAGGTTTGGTTTAGGTTTTCATTTTATTTTTTTAAGTTTAGGTTTTGGGTTTATTTTTAAGTATTATTTTTTAGTTTAGGATTCAATTAAATTTTATTTTAGTTTTATTTTATTTAGTTTAGGGTTTAAGTTTAGTTTATTTCAGGTTTAGGTTTAGGTTTTGTTGATTTTAGTTTAGTTTATTTTAGTTTAGTTTTAGGTTTATTTTATTTTGTTTATTTTAGGTTTAATTTTTTTTTTATGTTTAGGGTTTAGGTTTAATCTTTTTTTTTGTTTTTAGGTATTAATTTTAGGTATATTTTTTAGGTTTAGGATTTTATTTAGTTTTTATTTTAAGATAATTTAGGTTGAGTTTGTTTTTATTTTACGTATATGTTTTATTTTATTTAGGTATTTTATTTTTAGGTCTATTTTATTTTTTATCTTAGTGTGGGTTTTTATTCATTTTATTTTAGTTTACTTTTTTTTTATTTTATATTATTTTAGTTCAATTTATTTTTTTATTTTATTTTATTTACTTTATTTTTAATTATTTTAGTTTATTTTATTTATTATTATTATTTAGGTTTATTTTTATTTTTATTTAGTTTAGTTTATTTATTTTTGGTTTAACTATTTTTGTTTAGGTTTATTTATTTTAGTTTATTTTTTAAATTTATGTTTAGGTTTAGGTTTATTTTTTAGTATTTTTTATTTTAATTTTATTTTTTAGGTTTTAATTTAATTTTTTATTTTTAGTTTTATGTTTAGGTGTTTATTTTTATTATCTAAGTTTAGGTTTTAGGTTTTTTTATTTTATGTTTATTTTTAGGTTTTATTTTTTAGTTTAAGTTTAGGTTTTTTTTAGTTTATTTTATTTTATTTAGTTTAGGTTTAGGTTTAGGTTTTGTTTATTGTAAGTTTAGGTTTTATTTATTTTAGTTTAGTTTATTTTAGTTTATGTTTAGGTTTATTTTATTTTATTTTATGTTTATGTTTTTTTTGGTTTAGGGTTTAAGTTTTATTTTAAATTATTTTAGGTTTTATTTTTAGGTTTATTTTAAGGTTTAAGTTTTTTATTTAATTTTAATTTTATTTTATTTGAGGTTTATTTTATTTTATTTGATGTTTATTTTTTATTTTATTTTAGGTTTAGTATTTATTTTAATTATATTTAATTTTTTAGTTTAGTTTAGGTTTTTATTTAGTTTATTTTATTTGAGTTTTTAATTTTTATTTTATTTTCTTTTTAAGTTGAGGTTTAGGTTTAGGTTTAGGTTTAGGTTTTAGTTTATATATTTTATTTTATTTTATTTTGGTTTAGGCTTTATTTAGTTTAGGTTTAGGTTTTTAGCTTTTTAGGGTTTAGGGTTTAGGATTTAAGGTTTGGGGTTTAGGGTTTTGGGTTTTGGGTTTAAGGTTTAGGGTTTTTATGGTTTAGGGTTTAGGGTTTAGGGTTTAGGTTTTAGGTTTAGGGTTTAGGTTTTAGTTTAGGGTTTAGGATTTTTTGTTTTTTTAATAGAGAATAAATTCAAATTCAACATTTCTTTATTTTGATTTCATCAACCAAGTAACACACCAAATTTTTTAAGACACAAGCGATGACATAGATCAAAAATGGTTAAAAAATGAGTAAGCATAGAGCAAATCAAAAGCCCTAGATAACTAGAATTGTCTCTACTGTAATGTCATAGTTCCATAAGCAGTAGCTCGGATCAATCGTTCTTTAGTTTCTCCATTTCCCATCAGAACCATGTCAACCTCTCGGTAGCGTGATCCACCAACATATCCTTATCTTTCCTCGCCACCATTATAACCTTTATGGCTCCTCCGCTTCCATAACTACCATTTCTCACCAACTCCATATCCACCGTCAGATCCCCACCACCATAATGATAGTCTCGCCTACCTCCACCTTGGATCTAGGAGCTAATTGGTGATGTTCCTTTCAGGTTTTGCCAATTTTTAGGGTTTAGGTTTATTAGGCTTTAGAGTTTAGGTTTATTATTTAATTTATTTACTTTAGTGTTAGTTTAGGGTTTGGGGTTTAGGGTTTATGGTTTAGGGTTTAGAGTTTAGGGTTTAGGGTTTCAGATTTTTTTCTTCTTTATTTAATTTTTCTTTTTTTTCATAGAGTTTAGGGTTTAGGGTTTTAGAGTTTAGGGTTTAGGGTTTAGGGTTTTAAGTTTTAGGGTTCAGGTTTTAGGGTTGTAGGTTTAGGGTAAGGGTTTTTATTTTTATTGTTATTTAAATTAAGTAAAGCGGTAGGTTTATGTTTATTCAGTTTATTTTTTATTTATTTTAGTTTATTTTAATTTTTTTTTATTTAGGTTTAATTTTATTTTTATTTAGTTTAGTTTATTTATTTTAGGTTTATTTATTTTAGTTTAGGGTTTTTATTTTAGTTTATTTTTAGGTTTAGGTTTAGCTTTAGGTTTATTTTTTAGATTAGTTTTATTTTTATTATATTTTTTTAGGTTTAGAATTTATTTTTTATTTCTTGGTTTAGGTTTAGTTTTTTTATTTTTTTAGGTTTAGGTTTTAGGTTTATATTTAAGGTTTATTTTTAATTTTATTTTTAGTTTAGCTTTAGGTTTATTTTTAGTTTATTTTATTTTATTTAGTTTAGGTTTAGGTTTAAGTTTAGTTTATTTTATTTTATTTAGTTTAGGTTCAGGTTTAAGTTTAGTATATTTTATGTTTAGGTTTAGATTCTATTTATTTTAGTTTAGTATTTTAGTTTAGTTTAGGTTTAATTTATTTTATTTTTTGGTTTAGGTTTTTTTTTAATTCAAGCTTTAAGCTTTATTTTTATTTATTATTAGGTTTTATTTTTAAGTTTATTTTAGGTTTAGGCTTTTATTTAGTTTTTTTATTTTATTTTATTTTAGTTTTAGTTTTTATTTTATTTAGGTTTTTTTTAGTTTAGTTTAGGTTTTAATTTAATTTATTTTAATTTAGTTTTTATTTTTTATTTTATTTTCTTTTTAAGTTTAAGTTTAGGTTTAGGTACAAGTTTTAATTTATGTTTTTAATATTATTTTAATTTTTATTTTATTATGGTTTAAATTTTATTTATTTATTTTATTTTTATGCTTTATTTAGTTTAGGATTAGGTTTTTAGCTTTTTAGGGTTTATGGTTTGGGGTTTAGGGTTTAAGGTTTAGGGTTTGGGGTTTTTAGGGTTTAGGGTTTAGGGTTTAATTTTAAGTTTAGGCTGAAGTTTTAGTTTATATTTTTATTTTATTTTATTTTATTTATTTTTGTTTAGATTTATTTATTTATTTTATTTTTAGGTTTTATTTAGTTTAGGTTTAAGTTTTTAGCTTTATAGGGTTTTAGGTTTAGGGTTAGATTAGGTTTTATTTTGTTTATTTTACTTTTATTTTAGGTTAGGTCTTTCTTAGGTTAGGGTTTAGGTTATGTTTTTTATTTATTTTTAGGTATTATTTTTGAGTTTATTTTTTTAGGTTTAAGTTTTTATTTAGTTTTTATTTTATTTTATTTTAGGTTTATTTTATTTTTATTTTACGTTTAGTTTTTATTTTCTTTATCTTTTTTATTCTTAGCTTTATTTTATTTTTTTAGTTTAATTTAGGTTTTTATTTATTTTATTTTAGTTTACTTTTATTAGTTTATTTTATTTTATATTTAGGTTTAGGTTCAGGTTTTAGTTTAGGCTTTTATTTTATTTAGGTTTTGGTTTTTTTATATATTTTATTTTTAGCTTTTATTTAGTTTAGGTTTAGGTTTTTAGGTTTTTAGGGTCAAGGGTTTAGAGTTTTGTGGTTTAGGGTTTAGTGTTTTATGGTTCACGGTTTAGAGTTTAGGGTTTAGTATTTTAGTATTTAGGGTTTAGTGTTTAGGCTTTAGGGTTTAGGGTTTTTATGGTTTAGGATAGGTTTAGGTTTATTTAGCTTATTTAGTCTAATTTTATTTATTTTAGTTTATTTTATTTTTATTTTATTTAGGGTTTAGCTTAGGTTTTAGGGTTTAGGGTTTAGGGTTTATGGTTTAGGGTTTTTTTTATTTAGGGTTTAGGGTTTAGGTTTAGGGTTTAGGGTTTTGAGTTTTGTTTATGTATTTAGTTTAAGGTTTAGATTTTTACTTTTATTTTTAAAAGAGAACAAATTTAGATTCAAAATTTCTTCTTTTCAATTTCATCAACCAAGTAACACTAAGTTTTCTAAGACATAGCGACATAGATAATTAGCACCTCCATATCCACCATTTATGTTTTTACCACCACCACTTTTTATAACCTCCATCGCTCCTCCCACCTTCATAACCACCACAACTGACCACCACCTCCATCTACCAACATCTCGGATCCCCACCACCCTTATGATAATGTCACCTCAGATTTATAGATCTAGATTGAGCTTGGTTGATGGTGATGTTCCTGTCGTCAAGGTTCTATCCATTCTTAGGGTTTAGGTTTAGGTTTATTAGGTTTTCAGGTTTAGGTTTATTTATTAATTTATTTAGTTACTTTAGGTTTAGGTTTAGGGTTTTGGGTTTAGTGTTTAGAGTTTAAGATTTAGGGTTGGGGTTTAAGGTTTAGGGTTTTAGGATTTATGCTTTTAGGGTTTAGGGTTTAGGGCTAGGGTTTAGGGTTTAAGGTTTAGGGTTTAGGGTTTTTTAGGGTTTAAGGTTTAGGGTTTAGGGTTTATGAATTTTTTTTAAATTAAGTGAACTAATAGGCTTAAGTTAATTTTGTTTATTTTTTATTTATTTTAGTTTATTTATCATTTATTTTTATTTAGGTTTATTTTTATATTTCTATTTAGTTTAGCATATTTATTTTAAGTTTATTTAATTTAGTTTAGGTTTAATTTTATTTTTTTTAGTTTAGTTTTATTTTTATTGTATTTTTTAGGTTTAGGTTTATTTTTTATTTTTAGGTTTAGGTTTAGGTTGGTATTTATTTTTTTAGGTTTAGGTTTTAGGCTTTTATATTAGGGTTATCTTTAAGCATTATTTTATTACTTCAGGTTTAGATTAATTTTTAGTTCAATTTATTTTATTTAGTTTAGGTTTAGGTTTTGGTTGAGTTTAATTATTTTAATTTAGTTTAATTTATTATTTAGGTTTATTTTATTTTGCTCATTTTTTTATTTTAGGTTTTGGTTTTTCTTTTAGTTTAGGGTTTAGGATTTATTTTTTATTTATTTTAGGTTTAGTTTTTAATTTAGTTTTTATTTTATTTTATTTTAAATTTATTTTATTTTTATTTTATGTCTATTTTTTATTTTATTTAGGTTTTTTAATCTTAGGTTCATTTTATTTTTAGTTTATTTTAGGTTTTATTTATTTTATTTTAGTTTAATTTGTTATTATTTTATTTTGTTTTTTTAGGTTTAGGTAGGTTTTATTTTATTTTATTATTATTTTATTTAAGTTTAAGTTTTTAGATATTTTATTTTTTGGTTTTATTTAGTTTAGATTTAGCATTTTAGGTTTTTAAGGTTTAAGGTTTAGGGTTTTAGGGTTTAGGGTTTTAGGGTTTAGGGTTTATGTTTAGGGTTTAGGGTTTAGAGTTTTTAAATTTTAGGGTTTTTATTTTATAATTTTATTTTATTTAGGTTTAAGTTTTTTTATATATTTTATTTTTAGGTTTTATTCAATTTATGTTTAAGTTTTTAGGTTTTTAGGGTTTAAGATTTAAGCTTTTTTATTTATTTATTTATTTATTTTAATTTTTTTTATTTAGGGTTTAGGCTTTAAATTTTGAGGGTTTAGGGTTTTAGGGTTTAGGGTTTAGGGTTAGGGTTTAAGGTTTAAGGTTTAGGGTTTAGCATTTAGCATTTAGCCTTTAGAGTTTAGGGTTTCTAGGTTTTAGGGTTTAGGGTTTTTTTTAAAAATAAATAAACTGGTAGATTTAGGTTTATTTAGTTTATTTTGTATTTATTTTATTTTAATTTATTTTATATTTTTATTTAGGATTTAGGGTTTAGAGTTTTAGGGTTTATGCTTTAGGGTTTAGTGTTTAGGATTTTTTAGGGTTTAGGATTTACGGTTTAGTATTTAGGGTTTATGGCCTTTTTTTAAAAAAAAAATTAAGTAAACTCATAGGTTTAGGTTTATTTAATTTATTTTTATTTATTTTAGTTTATTTTATTTTTTATTTTTATTTAGTTTTATTCTTTATTTTTATTTAGTTTAGTTTATTTATTTTAGGTTTATTTATTTTAGATTATTTTTTGGGTTTAGGTTTATTTTTTTAATTGATTTCTATTTTTATTTTATTTTTTTTGATTTAAGTTTTATTTTTTTATTTTAGGTTTAGGTCTAGGTTTGTATTTATTTTTTTAGGTTTAGGTTTCATGATTTTATTTTAGGTAAGGGTTTTATTTTTTAGATTAGGTTTAAGTTTATTTTTTAGTTTACTTTATTTTATTTAGTTTAAGTTTAGGTTTATGTTTAGTTTGATTTAGGTTTAGGTTAGGTTTTATTTATTTCAATATATTTTATTTTAGTTTTGGTTTAAGTTTATTTTATTTTTATTTTTGGTTTAGGTTTTTTTAGTTTTTGGTTTAGGTTTTCTTTTTTATTTATTTTAAGGTTTTATTTTTAGGTTTATTTTTTAGGTTTAGGTTTCTATTTAGTTTTTATTTAGTTTTTATTTTATTTTATTTTAAGTTTATTTTATTTTTATTTTTAATCTATTTTTTTACTTTACTTTGTTTATTTATTCTTAGGTTAATTTGAATTTTAGTTTAGTTTAGGTTATTATTTTATTTTAGTTTTTTAAAGTTTATTTTATTTTATATTTAGGTTTAGGTTTAGGTTTAGTTTAGGTTTTATTTTATTTTATTTGTTTATTTCATTTAGGTTTAGGTTTTTCCATTTATTTTATTTTTGGGTTTCGTTTGGTTTAGGTTTAGGTTTTTAGGGTTTAGGGTTTAGGGTTAGTTTAGGGTTTGAGGTTTAGGGATTTAAGGTTTAGGGTTTAAGGTTTAAGGTTTAGGGTTTAGGGTTTAGGGTTTAGTGTTTTTTAGGGTTAACAATTTATGTTTTACGGTTAGTTTTAGGATTTATGGTTTAGGGTTTAGGGTTTAGGATTGAGGCTGTAGAGTTTAGGGTTTAGGGTTTAGGGTTTTTTTTAAAAAAAATTAGGTAAAGTAGGTTTATTTAGTTTATTTTTTTATTTTGTTCATTTATTTTTTATTTTATTTTCATTTTATTTGTGTTTATTTATTTTAGTTTAGGTTTTTTATTTTAGTGTATTTTTTTGGTTTAGGTTTAGTGATTTTATTTTTTAGTTTAGTTTGATTTTATTTTATTTTTGGTTTAGGTTTTATTTTTTATTTTAGGTTTAGGTTTAGGTTTTATTTTATTTATGTTTAGGTTTTAGGATTTTATTTTATGTTTATTTTTAGGTTTTATTTTTTTACTTTAGGTTTAGGTTTATTTTTAGTTTATTTTATTTTATTTTATTTAGTTTAAGGTTTAGGTTTAGTTTATTTTAAGTTTAGGTTTATTTTTTAATTTATGGTTCAGGGTTTTTTTAGGTTTTATTTTCAAGTTTTTTTTAGGTTTAGGTTTTTATTTAGTTTTTATTTTATTTTATTTTAGGTTTACTTAATTTTTATTTTACATTTAGTTTTTATTTTTTGGTTTATTTTATTTTTTAATTTAGTTTAGATTTTTTTTTACTTTATTTTATTTTAACTTTTATTTTTTATTTTATTTTATTTTTTGCTTTTAGGTTTAGGTTTAGGTTTATGTTTAAGTTTTAGTTTAGTTGTTTATTTTATTTAGGTTTAGGTTTTATTTATTTTATTTTTAGGTTTTATTTAGATTAAGTTTATGTTTTTAGGTTTTTAGGGTTTAGGGTTTAGGGTTTAGGGTTTAGGGTTTAGGGTTTAGGGTTTGGGGTTTAGGGTTTAGGTTATAGGTTTTAGGGTTTAAGGTTTTGGGGTATATGGTTTAGGGTTTAAGGCTTCGGCTTTAGGGTTTAGGGTTTAAGGTTTAGGGTTTTAGTATTTTGGGTTTAGAGTTTAAGGTTAGGGTTTATTTTTTAATTTATTATTATTATTTTAAATTAAATAAACTAGTAGGTTTAGGTTTGTTTAGTTTATTTTATATTTATTTTACTTAATTTTATTTTTTATTTTGGTTTAGGTTTATTTTTTTATTTTGTTTAATTTATTTATTTTACGTTTATTTATGTTAGTTTAGGTTTTTTATTTTTGTTTATATTTTAGGTTTAGGTTTAGGTTTGTTTTTTAGTTTAGTTTTATTTTGATTTTATTTTTTATTTTTAGGTTTAAGTTTAGGTTTTTATTTTATTTTTTTTATGTTTAGGTTATATATTTTTATTTTAGGTCCCTTTTTGGGTTTTCTTTTTTAGTTTAGGTTTAGGTTTAATTTTGGTTTATTTTATTTTCTTTAATTTAGGTTTATGTTTAGGTTTTATTTATTTTAGTTTAGTTTATTTAAGTTTAGGTTTTTGTTTATTTAATTTATTTATTTTAGGTTTAGTTTTATTTTAGTTTAGGATTTCGGTTTTATTTTTTACTTATTTGTAGGTATTATTTTTAGGTTTATTGCTATGTTTAGGTTTTTATTTAGGTTTATTTTATTTTTATTTTAGGTTTATTTTATTTTTATTTTAGGTTTAGTTTTTATTTTATTTAGGTTTTTTTTAGTTTAGTTTAGGTTTTTATTTATTTTATTTTAGATTTGTTTTTATTTTTTATTTTATTTTTCTTTTAGGTTTAGGTTTAGGTTTAGGTTTAGTTTTAGTTTTATGCTTTTATTTTATTTTATTATTTTATTTAATTTTGGTTTTGGTTTTTTATTTATTTTATTTTTAGGTTTTATTTAATTTAGGTTTAGGTTTTTAGGTTTTTAGGTTTAGGGTTTAGGGTTTTAGGGTTTATGCTTTTAGGGTTTAGAGTTTAGGGTCAGGGTTGAGGGTTTAGGGCTTAAGGTTTTTTAGGATTTAGGGTTTAGGGTTTAGGGTTTAGGTTTAGGATTTATGGTTTATGATTTTTTTAAATTAAGTAAACGGGTAGGTTGAGGTTTATTTAGTTTATTTTTTATTTATTTTAGTTTTTTTTATTTTTTTATTTTTATTTAGGTTTATTTTGTTATTTGGTTTAGTTTATTTATTTTAATTTAGGTTTTTTTATTTTAGTTTATTTTTAAGGTTTAGGTTTAGGTTTAAGTTTATTTTGGTTGAGTTTTATTTATATTTTAATTTTGGTATAAGTTTTATTTTTTATTTTAGGTTTAAGTTTTAATTATATTTTTTTTGGTTTATAAAACCTAAACCTAAAATAAAATAAAAATAAAAATAAACTAAAATAAACTTAAACTAAATAAAACTCTGAAATAAAAAACCTAATAAATAAATGAACTAAAATAAATTAACTAAACTAAATAAAAATAAAATAAAATAAACTAGAATAAAAAAAATAAACTAAATAAACTACTATTTATAAAACAAAAACCAAAACCATAAATCTAAACCATAAAAACCCTAATCTTGAAACCCAAAATACTCAAAAACCCTAAACCCTAACCATAAATCCTCAACCTTAAAAGCATAAACCCTAAAAAAACCCCAAACCAAACTAACCCCAAACCCTAAACTAAGCTAAAGTAACTTAATAAATTAAAAAATATACCTAAAACTAAAACTAATAAACCTAAAATAAAATGAGAACTAAACATCACCAACAAATAGGCTATCTAGATGGTGGAGGAGAAGGGGAGGCTTATTGATGGTGTTGGGGATGAGGTCTAGTGGATATGGAGGTGGTGGTGAGGCTGGTGGTTATGGGCGGGAGGAGCAATGGAGGTTACAACCATGGTGGTGGTGGAGGGAGAGATCGGGGATATAGTGGTGGATCCCACTACTCGAGATGTCGGGTGGTTGATGAGCTGAAAAGAGCATCCAATCAATGCTGCATGGAACTACATCTTTGTAGTGTAGAATGTTTTAATTATCTAGGGTTTTTGATAATTAATAAAAACTAAAATAAAATAAAATAAATAAAAACCTAAACCAAACTAAAAAAAATAAATAACCTAAATAAAATAAAAATTATACCTAAAATAAAATTAACTAAACTAAAATAAAATAAATAAAACTTACTCCCACAAAATAAACCAAAAATGAAACATAAAATAAATAAAATAAAAACAAAACCTACCAAAAAACCTAAACCTAAAATAAAATTAAAATAAAGCCGAAACATAAACTTAAAAAAAACTAAAACAAAAAAAAACCTAAAACTAAAAGTAAAATAAGTAAACTTAAACATAAACCTAAACGTAATAAAATTAAATTAACTAAAAATAAACCTAAACTAAAAAATAAAATCTAAAAATAAACCTAAAATAAATACCTAAATCCTAAACCTAAAAAAAATTAAAATAAAACCTAACATGAAAAAATAAAATAATAGTAAACTAAATTAAAAAAAATAAACCTATAAAAACCTAAAAGATAAACTAAAATAAAAAAACCTAAAATAAATAAACTAAACTAAATTAAAAAAATAAACCTAAATCAAAATAAATGTAATCTAAACTAAAATAAATAAAAAATAAACTAAATAAACTTAAACATACTAGTTTACTTAATTTAAAAATAAATAAAATAAATAAATAAATAAAAACACTAACCCTAAACCCTAAATCATAAACTTACAACCTTAAACCCTAATAAACTTTAACCTAAATCCTAAATATTAAAACCTAAACAAAATTAAACCATAAACCTTAAACCCTAATCATAAAATTGAACTGCTCTCCCTCTCCTCCTCTCGATTTTGCATTCCCCTCGGTGGATTGGCCATTCTTAGGTATTTGGCAGCTTCTCTCTGCTTCTCTCAGGCTGGCGTATCGGGCTCCCGTGTGGCGTCCTTGGATTAGAGCAATGGCGGAGGCTCACGGTCTCTGAATATCCTCTCGTCGCGCCCGACACTTTGCTCTCGACTCTGAGGTTTTCTTGATTGATTTACTTAATGCACTTTGTTAAATCATTCAAAGATGTTTTATCGTAAGATCTCTAGCTCGAATGCTTTGGTTAATCTCATTTCAACATCTTATTGGATTGCCGTGATGTGTTGGTCGGATGTTGAGAAACTTTAAGCCCTTCGAGTTTGCTTTGGTGGGTAAATTCTCCCTTAGATGCCCGACTCTTGATAATATTCACTC
The DNA here is from genome assembly GCA_021442155.1 of Cymbidium sinense. NCBI lineage: Eukaryota > Viridiplantae > Streptophyta > Magnoliopsida > Asparagales > Orchidaceae > Cymbidium > Cymbidium sinense. The sequence goes on along the minus strand of JAKCPB010001474.1, from coordinate 11,379 downwards.
TTTCTTTCATAGTTTAAAATTATCGGGTACTTTCTCTATCGGGCTGATCGATCCCCGTCACATTCTTATTCAACTTTCAAATGATTTATATTACTCATGGTTTTTTTCGTCGTTCTTAGTGCATAATTGTCAAATCTTATTGAAATGGTCCCCTCTTTGATGTCAAAGAGGAATCTCCCATTGTCCCTCTTTGGCTTGCTTTTCCTAACATGCGAATACACTATGTCACTCATCAAGTTTTGTTTGCTGTTGGCGGCCTTTTTGGTAGGCCTCTCCAAATAGACCAAGCAACGACCACTAGATCTAGGCCATCTGTTGCTCGTATTCTCGTTGAGATAGACATCACAAAAAATATCCCAAAGAGGTTTGGATTGGCTCAAAAAATTTGGATATAGTCAAAAGTCAAATTCAAAATTTTCTGTCTTTTTTACTCCTTTTGCAAGATTCACGCAGACACGATCAATCACAATGCTTTGTGCTTCATCCTAATCTCAAAAATTTATCACATAATATGAATACCATTAATGGGCGGGAAAACCACTACTCTAGCATATGTGCCTAAAAAATACTCAAAAGAACCTCTCCTCCCTACACCTCCTCGATCTGTCTAGTGGAAAACACTCGACCTTGGTACTAAAAATGCCATTGAGGGTGTCGATACCCAATTTACCTAACCTCACCTGCTAATAATAATGGTTTCCCATGATAGTTCTTTGCTTCATTTAAATCCTCGAAAATCTGAATGGTAGCCTTATATTGGACACCCAATTAAACAATTTGAATGGGAATCATATAATGGACCAAAACAATGATGACCTTATGGCTTCAAAACATATTGAGAAAGATATTTGTATTACGAATGGTGCCAGAACTTCCCCATCTATTTCCCTTGAGAGTGATAATCAATTGAACCCAATTTCTCACTCTATCCGATAGGAAGAAGGTGAAATCCCCTCTTCTAAAACATTGATAGATTCTTCTACTATTACCCAAAATCAATCACTTTTTGATGGAGATAATTTGGATTACGATAGACCCTTTTAAATTGTTAAAACAAAAACCCTACAAAGTAAAATTTTCTAATAATAACCTCACTAGAACCACTCGCTCTTCCACCCCACACAAGTAATGTGTCATCATTTCTCTCCTCTCTTTCCTTTCTTTTTTCCTTTTCCCTTTTGGTTGTCCCCTTATGATTAATTTTCTTATTTGGAATATTCGGGGTTGTGGGTCTCTTCACATCATGTCGTGTTAGGAGTCTTTGTTTGTTCATAATATCAAGTTACTTGTTCTTATTGAACCTTTCATTAATTCTTCTAAGATTGCTTTTGTCGCTAGATCCCTTGGTTTTCATAATTTCTTCTTCAATCTTAATAATAAAATTTGGTGCTTTTGGCACAACTCCATCACCATTTCCATCATTGATGATCTTGACCAATTAGTTAATGTCAAAATCTCCTTAGGTGACTTATCGCTTTTGGCTCTTTTATCTATGCTTCTTGTAATAGAGTGGTAGGAACATCCTTTGGAATCACTTACGCACCTTGCTTCCTCGGCTAACCTTCCGGTTGGTTGGAGGTGATTTCAATACTATCATAGCTAGTTGAAAGAAGGGAGGATGTTCTCTAACCTTCATTCCATGGAGGACTTCTCAAATATGATCCTTGATTGCAATCGATTGACATTGGTTTGGGTCTAACTTCACATTGGCACAACTCTAGACTTTGGCGCGTCTTGATAGGATCCTCTTTAATTCTCTTTGGATCAATCGTGGTACTACCATTGTTGAGCATTTGAGCGAACTTTGTCTGACCATGCTCCTCTTTTGATTTCCTTCAAAAATCCCCCCCCCTAACCCGTCTACTCCCTCTCCTTTCAGATTTCAAAATATGTGGACCCAACATAGTGACTTCACCAATGCTCTCACTAATTGGATATGTTTTCTCGGATAATTACGTTAAAGGTATGACATCTTTGGCTTAAGCTCAAAGACTTAAACAAAATCTCAATTGGTGGAACAAACACATTTTTAAAACCTTTTCACAAATCTTAAAGCTATGGAACAAGAGGTTTGTTCTCTTGAAGAGGTATCTCTGATCCCAGTAAACTTGAGGAGTTGAACATTGCCAAGAATAACTTGGTTAATTATCAAAACATGGAAGAAACCTATTGGCGTCAAAAAGCCGCAAGCAAACATATTGCGATGGTATGAAACACCGGTATTTTCATGCCATTTGTAATAAGCGGAAAGCCTTAAACTTCGATTAAGAAAATTAAGAACTCTAATGGTGAATGGATAACGATAACAATGATATTAAGGATTAAATTACATCATTTCCAAACTTTATTAAATTCTAATCCGTTGTTGGGAACTTTATCAAACACCCATCTTATCCCTATGATTAAGTGAGGATAATCATTTACTCACTATGTGTCCTTCGAAGAGATAGTAATACTCTTAAGAACATGAACAACGACTCATTCGGCTTGACGATCTCGACCCACTTCTTTCAGCATTGTTGGCCATTTATTAAAACCGACTTAGTTGATCTTTGTTATTGATTTCTTTGATGGCAATCCTATTCTCAAATACTTTTCAAGCTTCTATTGTCCTTATTCCCAAAACTAATAATCCGAATCTTGGGAGATTTTAGGATTAGTCTTTGCACCTTTTTCATAAACTCATTGCTAAATTAATAAATAATAGGCTTATTGCTTCCTAAAATCATCTCCCAAATCCGGTTTATTAAATAGAGCAATATCGGATAATATTCTTCTTGCTCAAGAGCTGGTTTATGACATTGATGTCCCTTCTAGAAGAGGCAACATCTTATTCAAACTGGACATTGCTAAAGCCTTTGACAATCTCTCTTGGGATTTTCTCTTTCAAATTATGAATTTGTTTGGTTTTTCTGATAGTTTTATCCGGATTATAAAAGGTGTATCACGAATAATACGGTTTTTTGGTTATCATGAATGGTGAGTCCATAGGTTTCTTTCCTTCTAGCCATGGTTTGAGGCAAGGTGACCCACTATCACCTTCTCTTTTTATCGCTATTGAATACATCAGGAGCCTTAATGATCTTTTTGCTAATAATCTAATATGTCTTTTAAAACTCATGGAGGTTTCCTATTTCTCATCTTAGCTTTGCGATGATTTCATTATCTTCTACAACGGATCCCTTCAACATGTTAAAACCATTAAGAACCTCTAAATGATTTTGGTAAAGTTAGTGGTCTTTTCTTAATGAAGGAAAATGCAATTTTATTCCTTCAACTAAGATTCCTCCTAATAGACTTAACCAATATCGAATTACTAATTTTAAGCAAAATCAACTCCCTCTTAATTACCTTGGGGCTCTGCTTTTTAAAGGCCAAAAAAGATCACACCTTTTTGATGATCTAATTCAGAAAATTTCTAACAAAATTTCAGTTTGGGAATTTCATTTACTCTCTTTCAGTGGTAGGCTTACCTTGATCAAGAGCACTCTAAATTCCATGCCTATATACCTTCTTCAAACCATTGTGCCTACCAACTCTACCATCAATAGAATTGAGCGTCTCTTAAACAAACCAATACCTCCTCTAAAAGAATGCACTGGTCATCTTGGTCTAAAGTTGTGGTACTCTTGAAGAGGAGGTGCAGGATGTAAATCCATCAAAGAAGTTATCAATGCCTTCTCCTACAAACTTTGGTGGAATTTTAGGAGCAAAATAGTCTTTGGCAAATTTCATGACTTCTAAATATTGCCAGGGTAAACATCCTCTCATTTGTCCCTTTAAATCGGGTGATTCTCCTATGTGGAGAAGACTTTGTTTTGTCAAATGGGATGCTGAATCCTTAATTTTTTGGGGCATAAACTCGGCAATTCCTTCTTTTGGCAAGACAAGCAAGTGGTTGTGGATCCATTGATGACTTACTCTACACTCACTCCACTTCGCTATTAGAGTTAATTCATTACGGCAAAACCACAAGTGGAACACTAGTAAGATTGATTCTATTCCTTCCACTTTCTTAAATATGATTACTAATATTCCTATCACTCTAACAATCATGATCAGATTATCTTTAAGCTATCTCATAATGGGGATTTCAACCTTAAAAATGTGTGGCTTCACACTAAAGACACTTAGGATTCTTCTATTGTGTTCTCCAAAATTTGGAATAACAATATCCCTCTTCTTACTCTATTCTAACTTGGTATCCTAAAAACTATATTCTGTTGACTCTTTGTTATGGGTAAAGGGTTTTATTTACCCTCTAAATGTCAATGTTGTTCTCATATTGAGAATGTTAACCATGTTTTTTGTTAATGGGGCTATTGCCTCTAAAATTTGGATTTGGTATGACGATCTATTCAACACTTTGTCAATTTTAATTGTTCTTTACTTTATATCAACTTCTTGAAGTTTACTTTGACAATGCAATTAAAGGTCATATTAAAATCATAATGCCATTACTCTTATTTGGTTCATATGGATGGACGAAATGAAGAACTAAACATGGGATTTGTATGAATCACATGAGGATTATTGCTAGAACTAAAAACAAAATTTGTGACTTGTTTAAAGCCAATTTAATTCATCACAAACATTTTAAAGGCTGTAAATCTGTAGCCAATAAACTAGGCCTCAACCTTCCAGACCAGCCTTACTATCGAAATGATAGAATGGTTTTTTGGAAAAAACCTCTTGATCATATTATTAAAATTAATACTGATGGCTCTGTCTCTCATAATGGCTCTGGTTGTGGAGGCATTTTCAGGGATTCTAAGGGTATAGTCCAATGTGCATTTGCTTATCCCCTTATTTCCACTTGTCCCTTATCTTGAGCTTATGGCTCCACAAAGCTCTAGAAATTTGTCTTCAAAATGGGGCTCAATATTTGGATAGAGGTGGATGCTCTTCTTGATTGACCTTTTGACTTCTACCAAATGAGCAAGCTTGTTTGTACTACCTCCTCGCAAACTAAGGCTCTTCTCTCTCTGAATTTTACCATCACTCATGTTTGGCGTGAAGGTAATGCTTGTGTTGATTACCTTGCAAATCTGGGTTTGAGATTAGACAGTATCATCTTCTTTGATCAATTTACATTACCCAAATACTTGCATGGTCTGGTTAACTTGGACAATTCTAGGCTTCCTTACCTCAGAATCTAATTCTCCTCTTCGCCTCCCTCTTTTCTGGTTTTCTATTTCCTTGTGTTCTTTATGGATACTCCTCATAGATATCATTGCTGTCTTGTGCTCTTTTCCATGACTTGCTGCCTTTACCCCTTCTCCTTTAATTGGAAGATTCTATTTTTGGCATTTACAATATTATGGGGATGTTGAACTATATGCACATCAATCTCTTGAATTGGAACCTAGTTGAGCCTTGTGTTACATTCTTGGTTACTAGTTTTTAATCCCACTTGGGAATTTAATTTCATTGATACATTCATTTCTAAACCTGAGAAAATTAACCATTGTTGGAGGAAGTTATCTATTTTGATGGGCTTAGATTTTAGTATTAATTTCTTTAACCTATTTTTTCTCATTGACAATATGGCTTGGAGCATTGCTACTACCTATGTTGCTTCTAGACAACGGATTAGTGTGCATTATGCTAGTTGCAGTTTTTATTTTGATGATTATAGTATTTCTTTGGCTGATGCTTACATTTCTCAGGACTCTTTCCTCCTTAAAGGCCTAATTCATAAAGGTTTCAACACTTATCTTTGAAAGGATTTTGGTTGGTGTTGGGCTTGGTCTTTTCAGACGTCCTTGCTTATATAATGCCTAACCTCGGCATGCTTTCACGCAAGGGAAGAAATATAATACCCGGTCTCTTTTAATGGTTATTTTGGTCTAAATCCTTGTCTTGGGCGGATTGGGTTTAATTACTTTTTGGGTTTTGGAGGTTCTTTGCAATGGTTGCTTGTTGATTTGTTTGTTGATTTGGTTTTTTAATCCCTTCGGGTTCGGGCTGCTGCAGATTTTTTCTGCTGCTGCTTCTCCCAGTTTTTCTCCTACTAGTTTTTGCTATCTTTCCTCCTACTGTCTTAGCAAGTTCTGGTTTTGGACCTTTATCATCTTAAAATTCCTGCTTGGTAATGATGTCTCTACTTGGAATCATCTTCTTATTTTATATTCTAGTGGCTTACAATGTTGCATTAGTTGCTTTGGATGAATTTTTGATTGCCCGGATTATTTCTATGGGTTCGCTCATTTCAGGGTGGTGAATCATATTTATCATTGTTTATATTGTAATACATCTATTGGGTTTGTCTGTTACCTTCTTGGATTGGAGTGTCATTTCTATTTGAGAGGTACCATAGTCGATGTTACATTCTTTGTTTAAGACTTTGGATGTTTGTGGATTTGGTTTATCGATTAGTTGTCTCTCTCTTTAACCTCTATAGTATCCCACTCTTTGTAGTATTTATGGATCACATTACTAATCAACTACTTGATCTTAACTATGGTTTGTATACTCTCAATGATTGTTATTATGGCAAGCACGTGGGGTATTTCTGATTGTGGGCTGAATTGGGATATTGTTGCTGCTGTTATGAATGTTCCTTATGTGGTAGCTTTTCTGATTTTCAATTTGTCTCTGTTGGGGTGCTGACATTATCTTTTATCTCTTAATCGCTAGTACTTTAATCTGCTATAATTTGGTAGCTTAGGATTTTTGCTGGTTACCCTTTGGTTTCTTAATCGATTGCATGAGGTGACTTTGTTTGGTTGGTTCCGGTTTGCCTCACTTCATTTGTTTGGTTATTTATTATTGCCATGACTGCTTGATTGAGGAGTTTTACAATTCTTTATTTTCTTCCTATTTTGGATGTTCTTTGTCTTAAGCTACTATTTTTGGTTAGTGTTGAGACTCATTTCAATTCAATTGTTGATTTTTCTTATGGCGGGTTCCAATACTGTATTAGCTGTTTGGCTGTTGGGGTTGGCTTTTTGAATGCCCGTGCAGTTTATCTCCTATTTTTTCCAATCTGCATCACCTGCTACCTCTTTTCTGACTGGTTGGTATAGTTTTATGCCATGTTCATTCTGATAGAATGGTATTATGACCACTTTAGTCCCTTCCTATTTTGGATGTTGTTGCCTTTTGCTGTCTTGTTCCTTGGATTGATTGTTGATGGACTATCGAAGGAGGCTGAATCTTGCTATTAACTGGAATGTTTCACAGGTTGTTTTACTTGAAAGTTTCAAGTTGTTTCCTCTGTAATTTTCTTGTGGAGGGATTATTTGAACTAATTTCTTGTTGGATATGGCTATTCATGAAATTCTGGCTAAGATGGCTCACTCTCTTATGTTTATGTATTCTCATGTCAAGATGACTATATTGATGATAATTTTCTTGAATGAGACTCCTTATCCTTGATTAGCAATTACCTATATATTTTAGATATGATTTTGCTTAGGTTTTGGTAAACAAAGCTCACAAGAATATCAACAAGCTGGGTGCTACCTTCTCGGGTTTGTTGGCTATGATGGTGTGATGATCTCACTGGTTGTGGTAGCTCATGTGATGTAACCCTTCTGAAGTTTGGATGCTCAAACTTGCATCTATAGGATGTGAATGAGCCTAAGCCTTCTCTATCACAATTCCTCACTTACATACTCATAGTATATTGTTTTCTTCAAACTTTTTTGTCTGTATTACCTTAGCTCTAGTCTCTCCCCTTATGATAATTTTGCGGTGATTCTATCTCCTTCTTTTTGAGTGCTCATAACATGCATTAGACCCTCAAGAGCATTGGCTTTATTCTTACTTTAGCTTATTATGTTAATCATCTTGTATCTTTTGATTGTTTTATGCTTCTCTTACTCTTGGATGTACTTAGATGATTTACTCCTTGGGTGATTAGCTCTTTGAAGTAGTTTTGAGTTTATCCCCTTTTGGGACCATGTAACCTCTTTTTATGGCAATAAAATACACATGGGGCTTCCTTAAAAAAAAAAAAATCCTAAATCATAAACCATAAAACCTAAAACCTAACTAAACTTTATGAAACCTAAAATAAATAAATAAAAATAAACCTAAATAAAATAAAATAATAAAATGCAATACAACTAAAACCTAAACCTAAATCAAAATAAAATAAAATAAAATTAAAAAAAACTAAAATAAAAATAAAATAAAAACTAAATAAAATAAAAAATAAAATAAACTATAAAAATAAAAAAAAACAAACCTAAAATAAAATAAATTAAAACTATAAAATCAAAACCTAAAAAAAACAAACCTAAAATAAATTAAAACCTAATCCCTAGACTAAAAAAACCTAAACATAAAATAAAATAAAATAAACCTAAACTAAACTAAAACAAAATAAACTAAAATAAATAAACCTAAAAATGAATGTAAACCTAACTAAATAAAATAAAATAAACTAAAAAAAAAACTAAACCTAAACTAAAAATAAAAAAATAAAAAAAAAATAAACCTAAACCTAAAAAAAAAATAAAATAAAACTTAAACCTAAAAATAAAATAAAACCTAATCCCAAAATAAAAATAAAATTAAACTAAACTAAAAAAATAAATACCAAAACCAAAAAAAAATAATAAAGACATAAACTAAAATAAATAAACTTCAAATAAATAAACTAAACTAAATAAAATAAAAGAATAAACCTAAAATAAAAATAAAAAATAAATAAAACTAAAAACTAAATATGCTAAATAAACTAATCGGTTTAGTTAAGTTATTTAAAAAAAAAAATCTTAAACCCTAAATAACTGTACCCTAAATAAAAAAAAAAAAACCCAAAAGCCCTAAGCATAAAAAACTAAACCACAAAATAAACCTAAAACCTAAACCAAGCAAATCACCCTAAAACCAAACCTAAACTAAACTAAAACCCTAAAATACAAAACCCTGAACTAAAACCTAAAATACCAATAAACCTATAAAAAACATAAAACTTAATAAAAAAAATATAAAATACTTAAAACCTAAATAAAAATTAAAATAAAACCAGACTAAAAAACCTAAACCTAAAAAAAATAAAATAAAAATAAAATAAAAATTACTAAAATAAAAATAAAAAACCTAAACTAAACTAAAAATAAAATAAATGTGGAATAAAAATCTTAAATAAAATAAAAACTAAATCTAAAATAAAATAAAATAAACCAAAAATAAAATAATATAAAAACTGAATAAAAACCTAAACATAAAAAAAAATTAAAACCTAAACCGTAAACTAAAAAAAAACCTAAACCTAATATAAAAATAAAATATACATAAAAATAAACATAAATGAAATTGAAATAAACTAAACTTAAATATATAAACAAACCTAAATCTAAAATAAAACTAAACATAAACCTAAACTAAACTAATTAAAATAAATAAAGTAAAAATAAACACCAAACTAAAAAATAAAACCTAAAAAAATAAAATAAAACAAAACCTAAACCTAAAAAATAAAAAATAACATAAACTAAAATAAAAAATAAAACTAAACCTAAAATAAAATAAAATAAAACCAACTAAAAATAAAACCTAAACTTAAAATAAAAATAAATAAAACAAACTAAAAATAAATAAAACTTAAAATACTAAATTAAAAATAAACAAAAATAAAATACTAAAATAAATAAACTAAACTAAATTAAAAATAAACTAACTAAAATAAAAAATAAAATAAAATATAAATAAACCAATATACTAAATAATAAACTCTGGTTTGCTTGATAAAAAACCCTAAAAAAACTAAAACCCTAACTAAAACCTAAAACCCTAGCCTAACCCTAAACCTAAATCTAAAATGATAAAACACAAACTAAAAACCTAAAACCACTTATCAAAACCTAAAACCCAAAAACTAAAAAAATCAAAAAAATCTAAAAAAAACTAAACTATTAAAATAAAAAATAAATAAATAAAACCAAACTAAAACCTAAACTAAACCTAAAACATAAAAAATAATAAATAAAATAAAACTACTAAAATAAATAAATAAATAAACTAAAATAAATAAAATAAAATAAATAAATAAAACCTAATAAATAATAAAAACCAAATAAAAATAAAATAAAATTAAAAACCTAAAAAAATAAATTAAAATAAATAAAAATAAAAAATTACCCAAACATAAAATAAATAAAAATAAAAATAAACCTAAATAAACTAAAATAAATTAAAAATAAATAAACTTAAAAGAAACTAAACTAACCAAAACTAAATAAATAAAATAAACTAAAATATAAAAAACAAAAAAAAATAAACCTAAAATAAAATCTAATACCTAAACTAAAAATATAAATAAAACCTAAATTAAACCTAAAATAAAATTAAAACCTAAACTAAAATAAAATAAAATAAAACTAAACTAAATAATAAATATAAACCTAAACCTAAATCTAAAAAAAATAAACTAAAAAAAACCTAAACTAAAAAAAAATAAAACTAAACTAAATAAAAATAAAAATAAATAAATAATAAAATAATTAAATAATAAAACCTGCTTAAATTAAAAAAAAACCTAAACCCTAAATAAACTATAACCATGCACCTACTGACCCTAATACCCTAAAAACTCCTAAACCACAAAAAATAACCAAACCTAAGCCTACTTACCCTGAACCACAATGAAACTAAATGAGCTACCTAAACCCTAAAACCCAAACCCTAAACCTTAAAAACCATAAAGCCACAAACTAACTCACCCTAAACCTATGCTAAACCCTAAACTCATAAAACCACAAAACCACAACCTACCTAAAAACCCAAAAAAATAAAACCAAAATAAACTTAATAAAATGTAAATAATAAAATAAATAAAACTAAACTAAATAAATAAATAAAATAAATAAAATAAAACCTAAAACATAAAAATAAAATAAAAAAATATAAAAATAAATAAATAAAACTAAATAAAAAATAAAAAATAAAAATAAATAAAATAACAATAAAAATAAAATAAAATAAACCTAAAAATAAATATAATAAAAACTAAATAAAACCTAAACCTAAAAAATAACCTTAAATATAAAACCTAAAATAAATAAAAATAAACTAAACTAAAAAAAAAACCTATATCTAAAATAAAAATAAAATAAAAAGAAAATAAACCTACACTAAAACTAAAATAAATAAAACATATACATAAGCCTAAAACTAAACCTAATCCTAAAATAAAAATAAAATAAACCTAAACCTAAACTAAAATAAATTAAACCTAAACCTAAGCCTAAACTAAATAAAATAAATTAAACTAAAAATAAACATAAACCTAAACTAAAAAATAAATCCTAAAGTAGACCTAAATAAAAACATAATACCTAACAATAGAAAAATAAAATAAAATCCTAAACCTAAACCTAAAAATAAAAAATAAAACCTAAACTTAAAAAAATAAACTGAAATCTA
>JAKCPB010001473.1:0-59688 GCA_021442155.1 Cymbidium sinense | reverse complement strand
CTTTTTTTAATTTATTTAGTTGAGGTTTAGGTTTAGGGATTAGGGGTTTAAGGTTTAGGGTTTACAGTTTAGGGTTTAAGGTTAGGGTTTACGATTTAGGGTTTAGCGTTTAGGGTTTAGGGTTTTGGGATTTAGGTTTAGGATTTAAAGTTTAAGGTTTTAGGGTTTATACTTTTAGGGTTTAGCATTTTTAAGGATTTAAGGTTTAGGGTTGTAGTTTTAGGGTTTAGGATTTAGGGTTTAAAGTTTTTTCCTTTTTTTAAAAAACTCAGTAAACTCGTAGGTTTAAGTTTATTAATACGTTTAGTTCATTTTTTATATATTTTAGTTTACTTTATTTTATTTTATTTTGGTTTATTTTTTATTTTTTATTTAGTTTAGTTTATTTATTTTAGGTTAACTTATTTTAGTTTAGGTATTTCATTTCAGTGTATTTTTGAGTTTCATATTTAAGTTCAGGTTTATTTTTTAGTTGAGTTTTATTTTTATTATATTTTTAGGTTTAGGTTTAAGTATTTTTTTAGGTTTAGGTTTCAGGATTTTATTTTAGGTTTATTTTTACATTTTTGGTTTTTATTTTAAATTTATTTTAGTTTAGGTTTAGGCTTATTTTATTTATTTATTTTATTTTTGTTTTAGGTTTAGGCTTTTTTTAGTTTTGGTTTAGATTTTATTTTTTATTTATTTTGAGGTTTATTTTTGAGGTTTAGGGTTTTAATTATTTTTTATTTAATTTTATTTTAGGTTTAATTTTTTATTTTACCTTTAGTTTTTATTTTTTTGTAGGTTTTTTATATTTAGGTTTATTTTATTTTTTTTAGTTTACATTTTATTTATTTTATTTTAGTTTATTTTTATTAGTTTATTTTATTTTATTTTCAAGTTTAGCTTTATGTTTTAGTTTAGGTTTTAGTTTTATTTTGTTTTTTTTTTCTAGGTTTAATTTATATATATATATATATATATATATATATATATATATATATATATATATATATGTATATATATATATATATATATATATATATATATTTATTTATTTTAGGTTTATGTTTTTAGGTATTTAAGACTTAGGGGTTAGGGTTTTAGGGTTTATGGTTTTAAGGTTTAGGGTTTAGGGTTAAGGTTTAGGGTTTAGGGTTAGCTTAGGGATTAGGGTTTAGGGTTTAGGCTTTTGGGTTTAGGGTTCAATTAGTTTAGAGTTTAGGGTTTGGGATTTTATGGTTTTGGCTAAGGGATTAGTGTTTTTAGGGTTCAGGGTTAAGGGTTTAGGGTTAGGGTTAGGGTTTAGGGTTTAGGGTTTAAATTTTAAAGTTTAGGGTTTAAGATTAGCTGATGCTTTAGGGTTTAGGGTTTTTAAGGGATTAGGGTTTAGGTTTTAGGATTTAAGATTGTTGGTTTAGGGTTGTATGTTTAGGGTTTAAGGTTAGTTTTAGGGTTTAGGGTTTAGGATTTATGGTTTAGGGTTTTGAAAATAAAATTAAGTAAATTGGTAGGTATTTAGTTTATTTAGTTTATTTAGTTTATTTTTATTTATTTTGGTTTAGTTTATTTATTTTCAATTTTTTTATTTTAGTTAGGTTTTTTATTTTAGTTTATTTTTAAGGTTTAGGTTTATGTATATTTTTTAGCTTAATATATTTTTATTTATTTTTTAGGTTTAGGTTTTATTTTTTTATTTTTAGGTTTAGGTTTTTATTTTATTTTTTCATGTTTAGATTTTAGGTATATCTTTAGGTTTTATTTTTTAGTTTAGGGGTAGGTTTATTTTTAGTTTATTTTATTTTATTTAGTTTAGGGTTTAGGTTTAATTTATTTTAGGTTTAGGTTTAAGTTTTATTTATTTTAGTTTAGGTTTAGGTTTATTCCATTTTATATATTTTAGGTTTAGGTTTTTTTAGTTTAGGGTTTAGGTCTTATTTTTTAATAATTTTTAGGTTTACTTTTTTAGGTTTAGATGTTTATTTAATTTTTATTTTATTTTATTTTAGGTTTATTTTATTTTTATTTTACATTTGGGTTTTATTTTATTTAGGTTTTTTCTTTTTAGGCTTATTTTATTTTTAGGTTTATGTTTAAATTTAGGTTTAGGTTTAAGTTTTAGTATAGGTTTCAATTTAATTTTAATTTTTTTTAGGATTAGGTTTTTGTATTTATTTTATTTTTAGGTTTTATTTTGTTTAACTTTTGGTTTTTAGGTTTTTAGGGTTTAGGGTTTAGTGTTTAGGTTTACGGTTTAGGGTTTATGGTTTGGGGTTTAGTGTTTTAGATTTTAGGGTTTAAGGTTTAGGGTTTAGTGTTTAGGGTTTAGGGTTTATGTTAAGGTTTATGTTTAGGTTTAATTTTTAGTTGAGGTTATTATTATAATTTTTTATTATTTTATTTAGCTTTAGGTTTTCTAATTTATTTGATTTTTAGGTTTTACTTAGTTTAGGTTTAGGTTTTTAGGTTTTTAGGGTTTAGGGTTTATGGTTTAGGTTTAAGGTTTAGGGTTTAGGGTTTAGAGTTTGAGGTTTAGGGTTTGGTTTGTAGGTTTTAGGGTTTAGGATTTAGGGTTTATGGTTTTAGGGTTTAGGGTTTAGGGTTTAGGGTTTATGGTTTAGGGTTTAGGGTTTAGTGTTTTAGGATTTAGGGTTTATAGTTTAGGTTTATAGATTTAGGATGTCGGGTTAGTTTAAGGGTTTAGGGTTATGGTTTTTTTATTTTATTATTTTTTATTTTTTGATTAAGTAAACTAGTAGGTTTAGGGATATTTAGTTTAGCTAGTTTTATTTATTTATTTTAGTTTATTTTATTTTTATTTAAATTTTTATTTAGTTTAGTTTATTTATTATGAGTTTATTTATTTTAGTTTAGGCTTTTTATTTTTTGTTTATTTTTTAGGTTTTGGTTTAGGTTTAGGTTTCTTTCTTAGTCTAGTTTTATTTTTATTTTTTTAGTTTTAGGTTTTACTTTATTTTTAGGTTTAGGTTTACATTTTTATCTTATTTTTTATGTTTAGGTTTTAGGTTTTTTTTGGTTTATTTTTTGGTTTTATTTTTTATTTTATGTTTAGGTTTATTTTTAGTTTATTTTATTTTATTTAGTTTAGCTTTAGGTTTAGGTTTAGTTTATTTTAAGTTTAGCTTTAGGTTTTATTTATTTTAGTTTAGGTTTAGGTTTATTTTATTTTTATTTAGGTTTAGATTTTATTTTAGTTTAGGGTTTAGGTTTTAGTTTTCATTTATTTTTAGGTTCTATTTTTTGGTTTATTTTTTAGGTTTAGGTTTTTATTTAGTTTTTATTTTATTTTAGGTTAATTATTTTATATTATGTTTTATTTTTATTTTATTTATATTTTTTATTCTTAGGTTTATTTTATTTTTTAAGTTAAGTTTAAGTTTTAATTTATTTTAATTTAGTTTATTTTATTTTATTTTTTGGTTTATGTTAAGGTTTTAGTTTAGGTTTTTAATTTTTTAATTTTATTTAGGTTTAATTTACTTATTTATTTTATTTTTATGTTTTATTTAGTTTAGGTTTACATTTTTAGGGTTTAGGGTTTAGGGTTTTTAAGTTTAGGATTTAGGGTTAGTGTTTAGGGTTTAGGGTTTAGGATTTTATGTTTAGTATGGTTTAGGGTTAGCTTATGGGTTTAGGGTTAGTCTAAGGTTTAGGAGTTAGGGTTTAGGGTTTAAGATTTTTAGGTTTTAAGGTTTAATGTTTAGGGTTAGGGTTTATGGTTTAGGGTTTAGGGATTTTAGGTTTTAGGGTTTAGGGTATAGGGTTAGTTTAGAGTTTAGGGTTTATAGTTTTAGGTGTAGTTTAGTTTAAGTTAGGTTTAGGATTTAGGGTTTGATTTAAAGTTTAGTTTAATTTAGGTTTAAGTTTGGTTTAAAGTTTAAGTTTCGTTTAGATTTAGGAGTTTAGGAGTTTAGGTTTAGGTTTAGGTTTAAGTTTGGTTTTAGTTGAGGTTTTGATTTTATTTTAATATTTATTTTATTTAGGTTTAAGTTCTTATATTTATTTTATTTTTAGGTTTTTCTTAATTTAGGTTCAAGTTTTAGTTTGTAGGGTTTAGGGTTTATGGTTTATGGTTTAGGTATTAGGGTTTAAGGTTTAGGGTTTGGTGTTTAGGGTTTAAGGTTTGGGTTGTAGGTTTTAGGGTTTAGGGTTTAGGGTTTAGGGTTTTAGAGTTTAGGGTTTAGGATTAGTGTTTAGGGTTTATGGTTTAGGATTTTAGGGGTTAGTGTTTAAGGAGTAGGTGTAGGGTTAGGTTTTTTTTTAAAAATTTTTTTTAATTTTTTTAAAATATCTTTTTATTATGTAAACTAGTAGGTTTAAGTTTATTTAGTTTATTAATTATATTTTTTATTTATTTTAGTTTATTTTATTTTTAAATTTTATTTAGATTTATTTTTATTTTTATTTAGTTTAGTTTGCTTATTTGAGGTTTATGCATTTACTTTAGGCTTTTTATTTTAGTTTATTTTATAGGTTTAGGTTTAGGTTTAGGTTTATTTTTTAGTTTAGTTTTATTTTTATTTTTTTGTTTAGGTTTAGGTTTTATTTTTTTATTTTTAGGTTTTGGTTTAGGTTTTAGGTTTAATTTTAGGATTTATTTTTTATTTAGGTTTAAGTTTATTATTAGTTTATTTTATATTATTTAGTTTAGGTTTAGGTTTAGTTTATTTTAGGTTTAGGTTTTATTTATTCTAATTTAGCTTTCTTTTTTTTATGTTTAGGTTTATTTTATTTTTATTTTAGGTTTAGTTTTTTTTTTTTAGTTTAGCATTTAGCTTTTATTTTTTAGTTTTTTTTAGGTTCAATTTTTTGTTTTATTTTTTAGGTTTAGGTTTTTATTTTATTTTATTTTAGGTTTATTTTATGTGTATTTTAAGTTTAGTTTTTATTTTATTTAGTTTAGGTTTAGTCTAGTTTTTACTTTTTATTAGATTTTATTTTATTTTTTAGGTTTAGGGTTTCGTTTATCATTTTATTTTTCTTTATTTTGGTTTAGGTTTATTTATTTATTTTTTTAAGGTTTTATTTAGTTTAGGTTTATGTTTTAGCTTTTTAGGGTTTAAGGTTTAAGGTTTAGGGTTGTAGGTTTAGGGTTTGGGGTTTAAGGTTTAGGGTTTAGGATTTAGGATTTATGCTTTAAGATTTTAGGGTTTAGGGTTTATGATTTAGGGTTTAGTGTTTTTAGGGTTTAATCATTAGGGTTTAATGTTAAGGTTTTAGGATTAGTGTTCAGGTTTTAATTTAGGGTTTAGGAGTTTCTATTTTTTTAACAGAGAATAAATTCACATTCAACATTTCTTCTTTTCAATTTCCTTAGCAAAGTAACACACTTAGTTTTCTAAGACACAAGTGATGTCATAGATCAAAAATTAACACACATAAAGCAAATCAAAAACCCTAGAATATTAGAAATGTCTCTATTATAAAGGCATAGTTCCATAAGTAGTAGATCAGATTGACCGTTCTTTAGCTTCACTAGTTCCCATCAGAACCACCCCGGCCTCTCGAGTATCGGGATCCACCATCATATCACTGATCTCTCCCTCCGCTACCACCATGTAATCTCATTCGCTTCTCCCATCTCGATAACCATTGCGACCTCCATATCACTAGCACCTCCAAATTCCCCACCAACACTGCTTTACTTTCTTCAATCTTAGATCTAAATTGAGCCTGATTGATGGAGGTGTTCCTGCTGTTAAGGTTTTGCCCATTCTTGGGTTTAGGTTTACATTTAGGTTTATTAGGTTTTAGGGTTTAGGTTAATTTTTTAATTTATTTAGTTACTTTATGTTTAGGTTTAGGGTTTTGGCTTTAGGGTTTAGGGTTTAGGGTTTAGGGCTTTGGGTTTTATGGTTTATGCTTTTAGTGTTTAGGGTTTAGGGTCTTTTAGGGTTTAATATTTAGGGTTTTATGGTTTAGGGTTTAGGGTTTAGGCTTTAGAGTTTAGAGTTTAGGGTATTGGATTTAGGGTTTAAGGTTTTTTTTTTAATTTAAGTAAACTAGTAGGTTTAGGTTTATTTAGTACATTTAGTTTATTTTTTATTTATTTTAGTTTACTTTATTTTTATTTTTATTTAGGACTATTTTTTATTTGTATTTAGTTTAGTTTATTTATTTTAGGTTTATTTATTTTAGTTTAGGTTTTATTTTAGTTTATTATTTAGGTTTAGGTTTAGGTTTATTTTCTAGTTGAGTTTTATTTTTATTTTTTTTTAGGTTTATATTTTATTTTTTGGTTTTGGTTTTAGGTTTAGGTTTTTTTATTTTAGTTTTTTTAGGTTTTAGGTTTTTTTAGGTTTATTTTTAGTTTTTATTTTTTAGTATAGCTTTAGGTTTATTTTTAGTTTATTTTATTTTATTTAGTTTAGGGTTTAGGTTTAATTTATTTTAGGTTTAGGTTTAGGTTTA
This sequence comes from Cymbidium sinense, assembly GCA_021442155.1. Classification (NCBI taxonomy): domain Eukaryota; kingdom Viridiplantae; phylum Streptophyta; class Magnoliopsida; order Asparagales; family Orchidaceae; genus Cymbidium; species Cymbidium sinense. The sequence continues at coordinate 53,274 of JAKCPB010001473.1, read as the reverse complement.
GGTTTTGTTTATTTTGGCTTCAGATTAGGTTTTATTTATTTCAGTTTAGTATATTTTAGTTTAGGTTTAGGTTTTTTATTTTTCTATTTTAGGTTTAAGGTTTTTTTTAGTTTAGGTTTAGGTTATATTTGCAATTTATTTTTAGGTTTATTTTTTAGGTTTAGGTTTTAGGTTAGTTTTTATTTTATTTTTTTTAGGTTCATTTTATTTTTATTTTATGTTTAGTTTTTATTTTATTTAGGTTATCTATTCTTAGGTTTACTTTATTTTTTTAGTTTAGCTTAGGTTTTTACTCATTTTATTTTAGTTAATATTTATTTATTTATTTTATTTAACATTTAGGTTTAGGTTTATATTTGATTTTATTTTTTTATTTTATTTAGGTTTAGGTTTATTCATTTATTATATATTTTAGGTTTTATTTAGTTTAAGTTTAGGTTTTATGTTTTTTGGGTTTAGGGTTTGGGGTTTAGGGTTTAATGTTTAGGATTTTAGTGTTGATGGTTAAAGGTTTAGGGTTTAGGATTTAGTGTTTAGGGTTTACAGGTTAGGGTTTAGGGTTTAGGGTTAGCTTAGGGTTTAGTGTTAATTTAGGGTTTAGGGTGTAGGGTTAAAGGTTTAGGCTTTCGAGTTTAGGGTTTTTAGGTTTTAGGGTTTAGGGTATAGGGTTAGTTTAGAGTTTAGGGTTTAAGGTTTTAGGGTGTAGGGCCTAAGGTTTTGGGTTTAGGGTTAGGGTTAGGGTTTAGGGTTTACGATTTAAGGTTTAGGGTTTAGCATTTAGGGCTTATGGTTTAAGGTTTTAGGTTTAGGGTTTCAGGTTATAATTTCAAGGTTTAGAGTTTAGGCTTAGTTTTAAGGGTTTTTTTAAGATTAAGTATAGATGTAGGTTTAGGTTTTTTTAGTTTATTTTTTATTTATTTTATTATTTATTTTTATTTAGGTTTATTTTTTTATTATTATTTAGGTTATTTAGTTTTATTTTTATTTTATTTTTTAACTTTAGGTTTTATTTTTTATTTTTAGGTTTGGGTTTAGGTTTTCATTTTATCTTTTTAGGTTTAAATTTTAAGTTTTTATTTTAAGTTTATTTTTAGGTTTTATTTTTTAGTTTAGGATTATGTTTATTTTTAATTTATTTTATTTTATTTAGTTTAGGGTTTAGGTTTAGTTTATTTTAGGTTAAGGTTTTATTTATTTTAGTTTAGGTTTAAGTTTATTTGATTTTGTTTATTTTAGGTTTAAGTTTTTTTTTTCTTTAGGGTTTAGGTTTTATTTTATATTTCTTTTTAGGTTAATTTTTTAGGTTTAGTATTTTATTTAGTTTGGTTTTTATTTTATTATAGATTTATTTTTTTGTTTATGTTTGGGATTTATTTTATTTAGGTTTTTTATTTTTACTTTTATTTCATTTTTAGTTTAGTTTAGGTTTTATTTATTTATTTTCATTTAGTTTTTATTTTTTATTTTATTTTATTTTTAGGTTTAGGTTTATGTTTATGTTCAGGTTTAGGTTTTAGTTTAAGTTTATATTTTATTTTATTTTATTTGGGTTTAAGTTTTTTTTGTTTATTTTATCTTTAGGTTTTATTTAGTTTAGGTTTAGGCTTTTTGGTTTTTAGGTTTTAGGGTTTAGGGTTTAGGGTTTAGGGTTTAGGTTTTAGGGATTAGGGTTTAGGGTTTAGGGTTTAGGGTTTAGGGTTTTGAGTTTAGGGTTTAGGGTTTAGCGTTTAGTGTTTAAGGTTTAGGGTTTTAAGATTTATGGTTTAGGGTTTAGGGTTTAGGGTTAGTTTTAGGGTTTGGGGTTTAGGGTTAGAGTTTTTTTAATTTTATTTAAGGTTTAGGTTTATGGTTTAGGGTATAGGGTTTTTTTAGTGTTTAGGGTTGTAAATTTAAAGTTTAGGGTTTAGGGTTAATTTTAAGTTTTGGGTTTGGGGTTTTGGGTTTAGCGTTTAGGGTTTAGGGTTTAGGGATTAGGGTTTAGGGTTTAGGGCTTAAAGGTTTTTTTAAAAAAAAATTAAGTAAACTAGTAGGTTTAAGTTTATTTAGTTTATTTTTTATTTATTTTATTTTATTATTTTTATTTAGGTTTATTTTTATTTTATTTAGTTTAGTTTATTTATTTTATGTTTATTTAATTTAGTTTAGGTTTTTTAGTTTATTTTATTTTTTATGTTTGGGTTTAGGTTTATGTTTATTTTTTAGTTTAATTTTATTTTTATTTTATTTTTTAGGTTTAGGTTTTATTTTATTTTTTTAGGTTTAGGTTTAGGATTTTATTTTAAGTTTATTTTTAGGTTTTATTTTTTAGTTTAGGTTTAGGTTTATTTTTAGTATATTTTATTTTATCTAGTTTTGGTTTAGGTTTAGGTTTAGGTATTGTTTATTTTAGTGAGGGTTTAGGTTTATTTTATTTTTATTTTAGGTTTAGGTTTTTTTTAGTTTAGGGTTTTTGTTTTAGTTTAGTGTCTAGGGTTTTTGGTTTTTTTTTTAAAGAGTGAACAAATTCAGATTCAAAATTTCTTCTTTTTGATTTCTTCAACAAAGTAACACACCAAGTTTTCTAAGTCACAAGTCATGACATAGATAAAAAATTATCACACATAGAGCAAATCAAAAACCCTAGATAACTAGAACCATCTCAACTGTAAAGATAGTTTCATAGACAGTTGATTGGATCAGTCGTTCTTCACTTTTGGTTTAGGTTTATTTTAGGGTTTAATGTTTAGGGTTTAGGGTTTAGGATTTAGAGTTTAGGCTATAGGGTTTAGGGTTTTTATCTAATTAAGTAAAATGGTAAGTTTAGGTTTATTTAGTTAATTTTTTTTTTAGTTTAATTTTTCATTTAGGTTAATTTCTTAATTTTGTTTCGTTTGTTTATTTATTTTAGTTTAGGTTTTTTTTTATTATAGTTTATTTTTTCGGTTTAGGTTTAGGTTTATGTTTATTTTTTTGTAGTTTATTTTATTTTATTTTATTTTTAGGTTTAGGTTTTATTTTTTATTTTAGGTTTAATTAGGTTTTATTTTATTTTTTTAGGTTTAGGTTTTAGGTTTTTATTTTAGGTTTATTTTTAAGTTTTATTTTTTTTAGTTTAAGTTTAAGTTTATTTTTAGTTAATTTTTTAATATTTAGTTTTGGGTTAAAGTTCTATTTATTTTATGTTTAGGTTTTATTTATTTTAGTTAAAGTTTAGGTTTATTTTATTTTATTTATTTTAGGTTTAAGTTTTTTTTTAGTTTAGGATTTAAGTTTTATATTTTTTATTTATTTTTAGGTTTTATTTTTAAATTTATTAATTAGTTTAAGTTTTTATTTAGTTTTTATTCTATTTTATTTTAGGTTATTTTATTTTATTTTTCATTTGGGTTTTATTTTATTTAGGTTTTTTATTTTTAGGATTATTTTATTTTCTATTTTAGTTTTTATTTTTATTAATTTATTTTAGTTTAGTTTTTATTTTTTATTTTATTTTATTTTTAGGTTTAGGTTTAGGTTTATGTTTAGATTTTAGTTTAGGTTTTTATTTTATTTTATTTTATTTTATTTTATTTTTAGGTATAGGTTTTTAGGTTTTTTGGGTTTTGGGTTTTGGGTTTAGGGTTTAGGGTTTTAGGGTTTAGGGTTAGGGTTATGGTTTAGGGTTAAGGATTTACAGTTTTAGGGTTTAGTGTTTAGGGTTTATGCTTTTAGGGTTTAGGGTTTAGGGTTAGGGTTTATGGTTTAGGGTTAGGGTTAAGGGTTTAGGTTTTAATGTTTATGGTTTTTAGGATTTAGGGTTTAGGTTTTAAGGTTTAGGGTTTAAGGTTTAAGGTTTTGGGCTTGGGATTTAAGGTTTATGATTTAGGATTTAGGGTTTTAGTGTTTTGGGTTTTAGGGTTTAATATTTTGTTTAGCTTTTTATTAATTTTATTTTAGTTTAGTTTTTATTTTTATTTTATTTATATTTAGGTTTAGGTTTTTACTTCTTTAGGGTTTAGGGTTTAGGGTTTAGGGTTTGCAGTTCATTATTTAGGTTTTAGAGTAGTTGGTTTTAGGGTTTAGGGTTTAAGGTTTAAGGTTTTTATGTTTAGTGTTTAGGGTATTGGGTTTAGGTTTTAGGGTTTAGGGTTTAAGGTTTATTATTTCAGGTTTAGGGTTGTTAGTTTAGGGTTTAGGGTTAGTTTTAGGGTTTAGGGTTTGATTTTAGGATTTAGGGTTGTGGGTTTAGGGTTGTAGGTGTAGTATTTGGAGTTGAGGGTTTAGGGTTTAGGGTTAAGAAGTTGTTTTTTTTAAATTAAGTAAATCGATAGGTTTAGGTTTAGGGTTTAGTGTATAGGGTTAGTTTTAGGGTTTAGGGTTTAGGGTTAGGGTTTAGGGTTAGGGTTTTTTTTTAAATAATTATTTATATAAGATTTAAGGTTTAGGGTTTAGGGTTATAGGTTTAAGGTTGTAGGTTTAGGGTTTAGGGTTTAGGGTGTAAGGTTTAAGATTTATGGTTTAAGGATTTTTTTTTTAAATTAACTAAACTGATAGGCTTAGATTTATTTAGTATATTTAGTTTACCTTTTATTTATTTTAGTTTACTTTATTTATTATTTTTATTTAGGTTTATTTTTTTATTTTGATTTAGTTTAGTTTATTTATTTTATTTTATGTTTTTTAATTTTATTTAATTTTTACATTTAGGTTTATTTGTTTGTTGAGTTTTTTTTTTATCGGTTTTGGTTTTATTTTTTATTTTTAGTTTTAGGTTTTGGGTTTTATTTTATTTTTTTTAGGTTTAGGTTTTAGGTTTTTATTTTAGGTTTATTTTTAGGTTTAATTTTTTAGTTTAGGTTTAGGTTTATTCTTAATTTATTTTATTTTATTTAGTTTAGCTTTAAGTTTAGGTTTGAGTTTTATTTATTTTAGCTTAGTTTATTTTAATTTAGGTTTAGATTTAATTAATTTTATTTTTTTTATTTTTATTTTAGGTAAATGTTTCTTTTAGTGTAGGGTTTAGGTTTTAATTTTTATATTTTTTATGTTTATTTTTAGTATAGGTTTTATTTAGTTTTTTATTTATTTTTTATTTTATGTTTATTTTATTTTTTTATTTATTTTATTTTTTATTTTATTTTTATTTAGGTTTTTATTTTAGGATTTGGTTTTGTTTTGGTTTAGGTTTTTTATTTTTTATTATTTTATTTTAGGTTTAGGTTTTATTTATTTTATTTTTTAGGTTTATTTAGTTTAGGTTTAGGTATTTTGGTTTTTTGGGTTTAGGGTTTAGGGTTTAGGGTTTTAAGGGATTTGGGTTTTAGGGTTTAAAGTTTAGGGTTAGGGCTTAGGATTTAGAGTTTAGGGTTTAGGGTTTTTTTTAACTAAAAGGATTTAGGGTTTAGTCAATTTAGTTAGTTTAGTTTAATTATTATTATGTTTCAGTTCTATTAGGTTTATTTGTTAGCTATTAGCTTTTTTAAGGTTTAGGTTTATTAGTTTAGTTTATTATTATTTTTATTATTTTAGTTATTAGTTTTTCTTTTGGGGTATATTTGGTTTTATCTTTGGTGTTTATTTGGGTTTATTTGGGGATTATGGTTTTAGTTTTTTAGTTTAGTTTTAGTTTTGGTTTTTATTTAGTTTTAGTTTAGGGGGTATTTATTAATTTTAGTTAATTTTTTAGTTTCGTTATTTGTTTAGTTATTAGTTTAGGGTTTATTTTTAGTTTTGGGTTTTATTAGTTTTATTTTATTAGTTTTTAATTTATTAGTTATTCTTAGTTTAGTTAGTTTTTATTAAGTTTTTGGGTTCAGTTTTAGTTTAGTTTTTTAGTTTAGGGGTTTAGGTTTTCAGTTTTGTTTAATTTTAGTTTTTAGTTTAGTTATTATTGGGTTTTATTTGTTTAATTTTATTAGTATAAGGTTTAGTTTTATTATTTATTAATTTATTATTATTATTATTATTATTACTATTATTATTATTATTATTATTATTTATTATTATTAGTTTTAATTAGTTTATGTTAGTTTATTAGTTTATTATTATTATTTTATTAGTTAGTTTAGTATATTAATTAGGGTTTAATGGTTTAAGTTATAATTATTAGTTTTAGTTATTTTTATTAATTTTAGTTTTTAGGTCTATTATTAGTTTTATAATTATATATTTACTTAATTTTATTAGTTTTAGTTAGGTATTATTAGTTATTAGTTTATTATTAGTTTTATTATTACTATTAATTTAGTTTTATTTTTATTAGGTTTGGGTTAGCTTAGGTGGTGTCGATTTCAGTTGCGGTTGTTTGGTCTTACGAATTTGACGGCAGTATGTTGACCCGAACTTCATTATTTATTAAGCGAGTCAAAACTTAGCGAACTCGACCTAACTTCAATCAGATTGACACGACACAACCCGAATGATCTATTTATATATATATTTTAAGTCAAAATCAAGTCAATATCCAATTCATGTGTGAAAATCGGGTGAATTTTGAGTCAAATTCGAGTTGGCGGGTCAAAATTGAATCAATTTCGAGTTGGTGGGTCAACCTGAACTCGACCCAAAAAAATCAAATGTGTCAATTTCTTCAAACTGAACTCGACCTGAAAATTATTTACATCAACCCGAACCTAGATTTTTTGAGTCGGGTTCGTGTTGAGTTATTGTGTTGGGTCAATTTTTGACACCCCTATGCTTAGGATTTGGGGTTAGATTAGGGTTTAGGATTTTAGGGTTTAGGGTTGAAGGTTTAAGGTTTTTAGGGTTTAGGGTTTAGGGTTTATTTAGAGTTTAATGTTTAGGATTTTAGGATTTAGGTTTTGGGTTAGGGTTAGGGTTTAGGGTTTTGGGTTTAGGGTTGTAGGTTTAGGGTTCTAAGTTTAGGGTTTAGGGTTTAAGGTTTAGGATTTAGTGTTTAAAGTTTAGGTTTAGGGTTTCTTTTATTTAAAATTAAGTAAACTGGTAAGTTTAGGTTTATTTAGTTTATATAGTTTATTTTATATTTTTATTTAGGTTTATTTTTTTTATTAATTTAGTTTATTTATTTTATGTTTATTTATTTTAATTTAGGTTTTTTTAGTTTGTTTTTTAGGTTTAGGTTTCTTTTTTAGTTTAGTTTTATTTTTATTTTATTTTTTAGGTTTAGGTTTTATTATTTATTATTAGGTTTAAGGGTTTAGGTTTTGTTTAGGTTTAGGTTTATTTTTTAATTTATTTTTTATCGGCTAAGGTTTTAGGTTTTTATTTTAGGTTTATTTTTAGGTTTTATTTTTTAGTTTAGGTTTAGGTTTATTTTTAGTTTATTTTATTTTATTTAGTTTAGGGTTTAGGTTTAGTTTATTTCAGGTTTCGATTTAGGTTTTATTTATTTTAGTTTAGATTTAGGTTTAGGTTTATTTTGTTTATTTTAGGTTTAGGTTTTTTTAGTTTAGGTTATACGTTTTATTTTTATTTATTTTTAAGTTTACTTTTTAGCTTTAGGTTTCTATTTAGATTTTATTTTCTTTTTTTTTTTTTTTACATTTAGGTTTGATTTTATTTAGGTAATTTCTTTTTATGTTTATTTTATTTTTCAGTTTAGTTTAGGATTTTATTTATTTTAATTTAGTTTTCCTTTTCTTTTTTCTTTTATTATATTTTTAGGTTTAGGTTTTAGTTAAAGTTTTATTTTATTATATTTTTTATTTTATTTAGTTAAAGGCTTTTTATTTATTTTATTTTTAGTTTTTATTTAGTTTAGGTTTAGGTTTTAGGTTTTAGGTTTTTAGGGCTTAGGGTTTAGGGTTTAGGGTTGTAGGTTTTAGGTTTTAGTTTTTAGGGTTTAGTGTTTAGGCTTTAGGGTCTTAGGGTTTACGGTTTAGGTTTAGTTTTAAGTTTTGAGGTTTAGGGTTAGGGTTTTATTTATTTATTAATTAAATTAAGTAAATCAGTAAGTTTATGTTTTTTAGTTTATTATTATTTATTTTAGTTTATTTTATTTTAATTTTTATTTAAGATAATTTATATTTCTATTTGGTGTAGTTTATTTATTTAGGTTTATTATTTTAGTTTAGGCTTTTTATTTTTGTTTATTTTTTAGGTTTAGGTTTAGGTTTAGGTTTAGGTTTACTTTCTAGTTTAGTTTTAATTTTATGTAATTTTTTAAGTTTATGTTTTATTTTTTATTTTTAGATTTATGTTTTTATTTTATTTTTTTTGTTTAGGTTTTAGGATTTTATTTTATGATTATTTTTAGGTTTTATTTTTAGGTTTTATTTTTTAGTTTAGGTTTAGGTTTAGGTTTTATTTGTTTTAGTTTAGTTTATTTTAGTTTAGGTTTAGGTCTATTTTATTTTGTTTTTTTAGGTTTTGGTTTTTTTTTTAGTTTAAGGTTTATGTTTTATTTTTTATTCATTTTTAGGTTTTTTTTAGGTTTATATTTCAAGTTTAGTTTTTTATTTAGTTTTTATTTAATTTTTGGTTTATTTTAATTTTCATTTAATTTTTATTTTATTTAGGTTTTTATTTTTAAGTTTATTTTATTTTTTTAATTTAGGTTTTTATTTATTTTATTTTAGTTTAGTTTTTATTTTTTAATTTATTTTATTTTATTTTTAGGTTTAGGGTTTGTTTAGGATTAGGTTTAGGTTTAGGTTTTAGTTTAGGTTTTTATTTTATTTTATTTAGGTTTAGGTTTTTTATTTATTTGATTTTAGGTTTTATTTAGTTTAGGTTTAGGTTTTGGGGTTTAGGAATTAGGGTTTAGGGTTTAGGGTTTTTTAGTTTAGTTTAGGGTTTATAGTTTATGATTATGATTTAGGGTATAGGGTTTAAGGTTTTAAGGTTTATGCTTTTAGGGTTTATGGTTTAGGTTTATGATTTAGGGTTTAATTTTTAGGGTTTAGGATTTTTTAGGGTTTATGGTTTAGGATTTAGGGTTTAGGTTTTAGGGTTGTAGCATTAGTATTATAGGTTTAGGCTTTATGGTTTAGGGTTACTTTTAAGGATTAGGGTTTAGTGTTTAGGGTTTAGGATTTAGGGTTTGGGGTTTTTTTAAGAAAAAATTAGCTAGGTAGGTTTATTTAGTTTCCTAATTTTATTTTATTTATTTTAGTTTATTTTATTTTTTATTTTTACTTAGGTTTATTTTTTAAATTTATTTAGTTTAGTTTATTTATTTTAGGTTTATTTTTTTAGTTTAGGTTTTTTATTTTAGTATATTTTTTAGGTTTAGGTTTATTTTTTAGTCAAGTTTTATTTTTATTTTATTATTTAGGTTTAGGTTTTTAGGCTTTCAGGGTTTAGTGTTTAGAGTTTATGGTTAAAGGTTTAGGGTTTAAAGTTTTAGGATTTAGGGTTTTCGGGGTTATGGTTTAGCGTTAGGGTTTAAGGTTTAGGGTTTAGGGTTTAGGGTTTAGGGTTTAGGCTTTAGGGTTTTAGGTTTTTAGTATTTTGGGTTTAAGGTTTAGGGTTTAGGTTTAGGGTTTATGGTTTAGGGTTTAGGGTTTTGGCTTTGGAGTTTTAGCATTTAGGGTTGTAGGTTTTGCGTTTAGGGTTTAGTGTTTATGGTTTAGGTTTTAGGTACAAGGTTCAGGTTTTAGTTTAGGGTTTTTTAAGTTTTAGGGTTTCGGGTTTAGGATTTAGGGTGTAGGGTTTAAGATTTAGGATTTAGGGTTTAACTTTTTTTTTAAAAAAATTAAGTAAACTGGTAGGTTTAGGGTTTAGGGTTTAAGGTTAACTTAGTGTTTAGGGTTTATGCTCTCTTTTTTTTTAAATAAGTAAACGAGTTGGTTTAGGATTTAGATTATTTTTTATTTATTTTAGTTTATTTTATTTTTAATTTTTTAGGTTCATTTTTTATTTTTATTCAGTTTAGTTTATTAATTTTAGGTTTATTTATTTTAGTTTAAGTTTTTAATTTTAGTTTATTTTTTAGGTTTAGGTTTTGGTTTAGGTTTTTTTTAGTTTAAGGTTAGGGTTTAGGGTTTAGGGTTTATGTTTTAGGGTTTAGGGTTTATGGTTTTTTTTTTTTGGGGAATTTTGCCACAGGGTTACAAGGTCCTTAACAGGTGATAAACTGCACAACTACTACTCAAAGAGCTACAATCAGCCTAGAGAGTAAATCCCCTATCTAAGTATAACCAAAAGAAAAAAAAAGAGTTAAGGAAAGCAAAAGATATAAATTGATTAACATAGATAAGCCAATGAATAGATCTGGGCCAAAGCTCTTTAGGATGAGAGAATGCATGACACTAAGGAGCAAACTTGCAATAGAATAAGAGAAATGCACCTGCAAGAGAAAAAGAGAAGTGCATCTGCAAAATTGAAGAAAGAGATAGAAATTAGAGCAGTTAAAGTAGTACAGAGAAAGTGAAAAGTGAGAACAACATAAACTGAGGAAAATTATAAAGAAGTCTGTGAAAGAAGGCTCAAGCTTAGTCACACCATTGGGGCGGCAAATATGAGCATCAAACTTAGGAAGGGTTACATCACAAGAGGTACTACCAAACCAAGGAGTGAAATCATCACAGCCATCATAGCTTACAAACCTATGAGAGGAAAGCAACCATTTGTTGAAAGTCTATGGGCCTTAGTACCTACAAACCTAAACAAAGCCATATATAATATAGAAAGGAGATAACAAAGAGCAGAAAGATAAGGGGTCCCATGCAGGAAAATTATCATCAATATAGTCACCATAGTATGAGAATCCCTATACATATGAGAATGAGCCATCTTTGCGAATCCCTTTTAAAACTATAGCCAAGAGTGTAATTAGCATAAAACCCACCAGAGAGCAGAAAGAAAAAAAAGCAAAATTTGAAATCACGCTAAATCAATGAGCCAAACATATGATACATATATGAAAATTTCAAGCTAGGAGTACAGCCCTGGAGTATAATCTAGAAAAGAAACCCAATCATAATAAGCAATACAAATGTTAACAACCATCTTATTAATAATCATTATAGAAGTTAGCAAAAACCCCACCTAGTGGGATTAAGGCTTGTTGTTATTGTTGTTGTTGTTACAGAAGTTAGCAAAAAGCAAATGTAAAGCAAGGAAGCCAAACCCAAAGCCAAATACAATAATTGATGCAGAAGTCTAACAGGACCAAGGTTAGAATGCACAATAGATTAGTTGTACCCGGTAAGCACGGAAATAGGCATCCCATAAATATAGAACCAAATAAAGATAGTGAAAGATACGACATGTTGGGCATAAATCCTAATAATCTAGATCAACAAACAACCAAGATAGCAAGACAGCAAAAGATAAAAGCTGTCCATAGAACCACCCATTCAGAATAGATAGTAGTGCATAAGATAATAACCAAATAGATAGAAGCATAATCACAGAGATCTGCACAAGTTTAACTGAACCAAGATGGAAAAAAATAGTCACATATTAAGTAGTCCACAGATATTAGGTGATAAGCAACATCCCAGACACAAATAGCAAAAAAATAATGAGCCATCCCCATAAGTAGCTTCTTTGGACATAGGACCTTACTGAAAACATTGGAATCCAATATAAAATAGAGATACAACATAGACACTTAGGGGTTCAAAGGAGAGCCAACATTGGAATCACGAAAACCAAGATAGCGAATTGCAGTCTATCGAGAGAGATGGAAATGTAGCAGATTAGATGAACCATAAGGCAGGTAATGCTCCCCACCACAAACAACTCCAAGTAAATCAGGAGAGACAATCCCATCGACTTTGAGTACTTAGTAGTTACTACCAAGATATGACAAGGCGGCCATAAATCCATCCATTTAGAGTAAATAATGCATAGGTTAAAATAAAATTAGGCAAAAGCTTAATCTCAGTGATCTGCATAAATCTAACAAAATCAAGAGGAAGAAAATAGCAACAGGTTAAGTAAATCTCAAACATCGGTCATGGCGGATTGCAATCGGCAAAACATTAGGAAAAGCGGGCAATAAACAACCAACAACCACAAAGACAGCCAGTTGGACATAGGACCCGAAAATCCAACAACCAATAATGAAAACAACAATACAATTATTGCACCCACCATATGAAAAGCCAGTGAAAGCAAAGATGCAAAAAAGAAACAAAATGGGTTCAAAAGATAGTCAACATTGAAATCCTTCAAGGTAAAGATGAGCAGGCTTGCAGCTAAACCAAAATCCTCGAAAAAGTGAAAGAAACCATAAAGTAAGACCAATCCTATAAAGAGATAATAAAAATAACCAAAAAATTGCAATTTCTCTCCTGATAGGTTGGGAAGATGGGGTTAGCAAAATCAATCAGTAAAATAACTCCAAAAGCATCCTGTTGAGCATGATGAGCAGGTAGCATCTTGGGATAAAAATATAGTTGACCAACAACCAAGATAGGAAAAAAATTTAGCATAAAACCACCCATTCAAAATAGACAATGCATAAGATAAATTCCGGTAGATAATGAAGTGGTACGGCCAAGTCATGAAACAAGATGGAAAAAATAGCAGTAGTTTAGATAGGCATCAAACATGTGATGATTAGCTGCAGCCCTATTGCAAACAACAATAACAAGCAGAAAAACAAAAGCCACCATGAAGCCAAAAACCTCAAAAGAGGTCTGCTGGTGATAAGATCCCAAAAACCCAGAAGTATCTTGTTGAGCATTAATCCAGTTCAACCAACAACCAAGATAGTAACTACCAACAAGCTGGCCAAAAATCCCACCCATTCAGACTAAATAATGCATAAGTTAATATCCAATTAGCCAATAGAATAATCACAGTGATCTGCAAAATTCTAACAAAATCAGGAAAAAAAAAGTGATTAAGTAGACTTCCAATAGGTGATCACTGCGGTTGCAAATTTGCAAAGATAGGGAAACAAAGCGAAGTAATTCCAAACTGCGAAATAATCAAAAAAATATACTAAGAAACCACAAAGGCTCATTGGATAATGGACTCGATAATCCAATAACCAATTAATTAAACAACACTACAATTATTGCACCAACCATAAGATAAGCCAAAAAAGAACAGTGGGGAAACATAGCCACAGAAAGGGTTCAAAAGTAAACCATCAATGAGATCCTTCAAGATAGAAGAGAGCAGGTTAGCAGTGAACTACCATCTTAAAAAAATAGATTGACAGGAAATCATTAAGCAAGTCCAATCCTATAAAGAGATAATAATAATAACAAGGGTATTACAGTTTCTCTCCTGACAGGTTGGGGAGATGAGGTTAGTAAATACAATCAGCAAACCAACCCCAAGGGCAGCCTGCAGGAATTATGGTTTAGGGTTTAGGGTTTAGGGTTTAGGGTTTAAGGTTTTGGGTTTGGGGTTTAGTTTTTTAGGGTTTAAGGTTTAGGGTTTAGGGTTTAGGGTTTAAGGTTTATGATTTGGGGTCTCTAGTTTTAGATTTTTAGGGTTTAGGATTTAGTGCTTATGGTTTAAGATTTGGGGTTGTCGGTTTAGGGTTTAGAGTTTAGTGTTTAGGTTTTGGTGTTTAGGATTTTTTTCTGAAAAAAAAAATTAAGTAAACTAGTAAGTTTTAGTTTATTTAGTTTACATAGTTTATTTTTTATTTATTTTAGTTTATTTTATTTTTTAATTTTATTAGGTTTGTTTTTTAATTTTAATTAGTTTACTATATCTATTTTAGTTTAATTTTTTTATTCTAGTTTATTTTTTAGGTTTAGGTTTATTTTTAATTTGAGTTTTATTTTTATTTTATTTTTTAGGTTTAAGTTTTTAGGTTTTTAGGGTTTAGGGTTTAGGGTTTAGGGTTTAGAGTTTTAGGGTTTAGGGTTTTAGGGGTTATCGTTTAGTGTTAGGGTTTAGGGGTTAGGGTTTAAGGTTTAGGTTCACGGTTCATGTTTTAGTTTAGGTTATTTTAGGTTTTAGGGTTTAAGGTTTAGGGTTTAGGATTTAGGATTTAGGATTTAGGGTTTAGAATTTTTTTTAATTAAGTAACCTGGTAGGTTTAAGTTTAGCTTATGGTTTACAATTTTTTTTAAATTAAATAAATCATTAGGTTTAAGTTTATTTAGATTATTATTTATTTATTTTAGTTTATTTTATTTTTTATTTTTGTTAAGTTTATTATTTTTATTTTGGGTAGTTTAATTATATTATGTTTATTTATTTTAGTTTAGGTTTTTTATTTTAATTTATTTTTTAGGTTTAGGTTTAGGTTGAGGTTTATTTTTTAGTTGAGTTTTATTTTTAATTTATTTTTTAGGTTTTTAAGTTTTTAGGGTTTAGGGTTAGGGATTATGGTTTTTAGGGTTTAGGGTTTAGGGTTTAGGGTTTAGTGTTTAAGGTTTTGGGTTTGGGTTTTAAGGTTTTAAGGGTTTAGGGTTTAGGATTTAGGGTTTAGGGTTTACAGTTTACGGTTTTGGGTTTAGGGTTAGGTTAAGGTGGGGTTTTTTTTTAAAATAATTAAGTAAACTGATAGGTTTAGATTTATTTAGTTTATTTTAATTTATTTTAGTTTAGTTTATTTTCTATTTTTTATTAGGTTTATTTTTAAATTTTATTTAGTGTGTATTTATTTTAGGATTATTTATTTTATTTTAGGTTTTTTATTTTAGTTTAGTTTTTAGGTTTAGGTTTAGGTTTACATTTTTTTAGTTTAGTTTTATTTTTATTTTATTTTTTAGGTTTAGGTTTTATTTATTTTTTTAGGTTTATATTTAGGTTTGTATTTTATCTTTTTTATTTGATTTTAGATTTTAGGTTTATTTTTAGGTTTTATTTTTTTTTATTTAGGTTTAGGATTATTTTAGTTTATTTTATTTTATTTAGTTTAGAGTTTAGGTTTAGATTTTATTTATTTTAGTTTAGGTTTAGATTTATTTTATTTTGTTTAATTTAGGTTTAATTTTTCTTTAGTTTAATGTTTATGTTTTATTTATTTATTTATTTTTTTTGAGGTTTTATTTTTATGTTTATTTTTTAGGTTTATGTTTTTTAATTTTTATTTTATGTTTATTTTTTTATTTTACATTCAGTTTTCTATTTTATTTAGGTTTTTTATTTTTAGGTTTTATTTTATTTTAGTTTAGTTTTTATTTTTTTATTTTATTTTATTTTTTGGTTTAGGTTTAGGTTTTGGTTTTACTTTATGTTTTTATTATATTTTATTTGTTTTATTTTATTCTCGCTCAAGTTTTTTTATTTATTTTTTTAAGTTTTATTTAATTTAGGTTTAAGTTTTTAGGTTTTTAGGGTTTAGGGTTTAGGATTTAGGGTTTAGGGATTTAGGGTTTAGGTTTTAAGGTTTAGGGTTTAGGGTTTAGGGTTAGGGTTTAGGTTTAGGGTTAGAGTTTAGGGTTTAGGGTTTAGTGTTTAGGCTTTAGGGTTTAGGATTTTGGGTTAGCTTAGGGTTTGGGGTTAGATTAGAATTTAAGAGCTTTCTTTAGTGTTTAGACTTTAGGGTTTAGGTTTATTTAGGGTTAGTTTAGGGTTTAGTGTTTAGGGTTTTAGTTAGGGTTTAGGTTTAAGTTAGTAAGGGTTTAGTTTAGGTATAGGGTTTAGGGTTTAGGGTTTAGGGTTAAGGGTTTTCGGTCAGTTTAGGGTTGAGGGCTTAGGGTTTAAGGTTTAGTGTTTAAGGATTAGGGTTTAGGGTTTTTAGTGTTTAGGGTTTAGGGTTTAGGGTTTTTTAGTGTTTTGGGTTTATTTTATTTTGTTTATTTTAGTTTTAGGTTATTTATTTATTTATTTTGAGGTTTATTTTTTACGTTTAGGTTTTTATTTAGTTTTTATTTTATTTAGGGTGTTGTTCTACCATCCTTCAAGATCTTTGGTGGTAGTGAGAACGATAACACACACTTTAGAGCGGTTGTTGCAACAGATGGCGACAATGCACTCTCTTTCTCCTTTTCATTAGTAGTGCGTATTGTTTGATTTGATTAGTGCATTGAACTTGGTTGGTGAAGACTTTGTTGAGTTGGAGCACCTCTTCATCAGGTTTGGTGGAGCTCAGTGAGGGGTGACTATAGGGGACCTCATTAGGAGGAACAAAAACTCAATGAATCACTTGTTGATTACATTCTCGTGATGCAACCGAGCATGAAATGTACAAACTATATGTGAATGCATGCCATTGAGATTCTTCTCAAGAATATCCATGGCCCAGTCTCCTTCATGCTTATGGGCTTTACCATCAAAATATTCGAGAAATTATTCAACAAGGTGGCTAGCCTACAAGAGGAAGCCAAATAGTTTCTCTTTCCCGACCAATCATCTAGGCCCAAGCCGCATAAGGTGTTTGAGAAGAAGCTGGATAGTTTGTGTGAATGAGGGATGTAGCAAGCTAGTTTAGTATGAGAGACTATGAGCTCAACAACCTCCTTTTCACCTCCTCTTCTACCACCTCGGCCATCATATCGATAATGCGCCACCATGACCTTTTCCACCACCTGACTACCCGGTGGATTCATATATATCACTAGGTAGTTACTTTCCACCTACTCTTGCCGAGAGATTGAATAAGCAATATTCATTCAAGAGGGAGGTAGTTAGGAAAATATTTAAGAATCTCTTAAACAAAACCTGACTTTTAGTTACCAGAGCCAAAGAGGATAGAGGAAGTGAGCAAGAGCAATGATCCTAGCTATATCCCCTACCACCGCATGTTAGGCCATGTCTTATAGGATTGTACTTCTTTTAAGGACTATCATGAGCATAGCTACAAGTTGGGAGCCATAGTTTTACCTTTCTAATCCTACAGATTATACTTCTTATCCTTTCCTTTCTGATTTAGAATCGAACTATCCTTCTCTGAATCAATCAAGTTCACCTCTTGACATTGACTTGGAGCCAACTGACTCTAAGGATCCCATAGGAGAAGTTATAGGTATGTTTGATTAGAAGGTAGAACTTTCCACAAGCTCATCATTCTAAGAAGTCATTGAAGTCAACTTATATAGTGATAAAGTTCTACCTCTTAAGGTAGCACCTTTGGATAAGGGTTTGCATGTCATTGGTTCTAGTGAGCAAATAGCCCATCCACAGGATGCTCCACCCATGGATACACTTGTGGAGGACCAAGCCAGAGATGATTACTATGTCCTAGCTCACCTTACAAAGTTTCCAAAAGTTAAGCATCGATGCCCTTGTCTTATCTAAAGAGATGAGGGAATTTCTAATCAAGGCCTTACGATCTAGAAATATACTTAGCTCGGTGACCTACTAAAAGAAGGCATGCCACTCAAGGATATCTTAGGAGTTAAATTTGATGAAAACTTACTCTTACGGATGGCAGCACAATATCTCTTTACATTATAGTGGATGTTGGCAGCTATCTAAAGTTTTGACACCCGGTATATCAACATTATGAGTCTAAAAACCCCTAAGGATGACATCTCCAAACTCTAAAAGAAAGGATGATGTTGAGAGGATTCAATGAACAAGATGAGAGGGCCTTATGTTGTTTATTTTGAATGTATAAGGTGATACTTTTAATGGTTGTATACCAGATAAACATCACAATGGACCATCACATGCTTAAGGACTCCAGAAGATGGAGGATACAGGTAAGCCCATGGCAATGGTTTAAATACCTGAAGTAGACAATTATCATCTCCAAACATTTCAAAGTTAGACTATCAAAGGATTACTTGTATTTGGAAAATCAATTGAGAAAGCTCAAGGATAAGACTTATTTTTGGAATCCAAATGAAATAAGTAAGAAATGCTCATGATACTAGGAAACTTATTGTGCATTCCAAACTATCCTATGGTTGGGCTTTATAATTTTGAGGTTGAAGAGATTTATATGTTTTGAGTTAAAATTTTATTATATTACTAGAGCTTATAATCCACCAACAGGTTGTGGGAATGCTTAAGAGGTGAGGATTTTGTAGCCTAAAGGAAATAGCTATCTCGGATCTAAATCAAGGGAGCTTTAGTATGAGCTAAAGCATGACCGATCTAGCGATAGGTGGACCCTAGGGTTTACCTCTACAAGTGAGAATAAATTGTCTAACTTCTAGACTTATAATAACTTGGAGTGGCCACCAGCTAACTCCTCCTATGATTTTAAAGCTAAGTAGTTTAGTTTTCAAGAAATGAATCCTAATTTTTGGATGATTGTTTTGAATTTCAAGAGCCATGGTAGTTATTTAATTAGAAAGAGACTAAAGTCCTAAACCCCTCCTTATGAGACTAGAGCATAAGTGGTATGAGCATATGACTTAATCTATAGATGCAAAATCTTTTTAGATTTTATTTCATTTTAGACACATCATTTTGACGGAGGCTTTAGGATTTCTTATGCTTAAATGCATGATGAAATAGGTTATGGGTCAAATCAGCTAGAAGTTGGTGTTCTCCACCACAATGGATGCCCTCATAAGTCAAGCATTCCTTTATGGCGCCAGGATGGGGATCCTTCATGTTCAAGAGAGAAAGAATATGCATGCATGATGTGAAACATACAACCATATTGCTAAGGGGTTACTAAATCTTTTAATTATCTTATTTATGTCTTAGGCTTTATAATGAGGTTATGAGTTGTTTAAAATTTAGTTATGAGTGATTAGTTGGGTAAAAAAGTTATTTTTATCCTAAGAGCTTAATCGTATCCAAGCCACACATTAAAGCATCAATCATTTAAGAAACTATGAAAAGCATGTCATCACATAATGTAAACATAACATCAAACAATTATATAAACTATCATAAAAGAATAAAAGGTCGGTGCATTCAGTGCTTGTGCAAAGAGAGAAAATATGGAGCTCTACCCTTATACAACTGAGTATGAAAGAATAATTATAATTGTATTAAATGCTATGGGGTCTTCTTTCTTTGTATCTCCATTTTACGATTTGGTTCCTTCTTTGATTGGATGGTGCTTGCTTCAAAGGCATAATAGGGCACTCCAGGACAAAGCCTTCTGACCAGTGCTCATCCTAATGCTCGATAGCAGTAATCCTAATTCCTATTGCAAAAATTACATTTATGTGGGAAAAGTAAATCTAAGTACATCTGCAAAATAAAGGTTAGCTAAACAAACATATAATCCCAAGGAATTGTATTTATAATTTGGACTTAGCACCATACACATGGGTAACTAAGCCCACCTGGCCTAACTTGGATTATGCTTAAGGATTTAAACTAACCTGCAAAAAGAGCATTCACATTTATTTTTAAGATCCCTTAAGCATAATCCCCTACAAAAAACATGATTAAGCTAATAATGGCTTATCATCAAGTCTACAAAGCATACGCCCTAACATCCAATCTAAAATAATACATCATAAAATAAAACACACATCACATCATAGACCATCCTAACTTAGAGCTAGAAGTGGTGACTTAATTCTAATGTGTATATTAAGGCTTGTGTGTTTCATCTTGTCAGGAATTAGTGTTGTATTTTCTAAGTGTGGAAGGATTCAATTTAACATGAAAGGTTGATTTCACTTGAAGTAGTTTATTTGATTTGAGAATTTTAATTTGTGTTTTCTTTTGTTTCATTTGATTACACTTAGCAACTAAGTGATATAAAGAGAGTAAAAGAGGATTGCCTCTTTCATCCCCACCTTAAGTCACTTTCTAAAGTATATTAATTTGATTTAGTTCTCTTTAATAAATGGCTTATTAAATAATTTAATAAATCCTAAGTTTAGGTTCACTTTAAATAATCTTATTCAAAATGAAAGGCATCTTAAGATTAATTTAATCGAATTACTACCACATGACATATTAAATCATTCCTTTCCATCACATGTAACATTTATGATTTAATCTTAAGTGTATCTATACATGCAATATATTTCGGTAGACTTAAATGATGAATGTATGTGTATGTTTAAAATTTATAGTTTATTTGATTAAATTATTTAAACATATTAATTTAAAACTTTATCCAAATTCCTATACAAAAAGGATGTAAAAATGAAATTAAATAGGCATGTGGCATTATTAAACTAAGGAAGTGAGGTAATCAAATGACCTCCTTAGAGCTAGCTAAAGCTTTGTATTCTCGAGATGTCTAGACTATATGCCAATTTTCATTCAAATATATGTAAATTAATATACATAAACATAGGAAGTAAGCTCCAAAATCATATGGCTAGTTAATTCAACCACTTAGCTAATTATGAATGCATGCAATTTTAATGTAAAATGGGATTTTCATTTACTAATCACATATACATATACATGTACGAAGATATAGGAGTGTACGTGTCGTTGTTAAACTAAGGAAGTGAGGTAATCAAATGACCTCCTTGGGGGCTAACTAAAGCCTCATATTTTTGAGATGTCCAGACTACATACTTGCTTTTCTTGGACACACATGGATGTATACATGAATGAGGGAAAGAAATTCATGCAAAGATTGTATATTTTTTTATTGAATCATTTATATATATAATTTAAACCTTTATCCAAATTCTAATGTTGAAATACATAAGAATGAAATCAAATGGATACGTGTCATTATTAAACTAGAGAAATGAGGTAATCAAATGACCTCCTTGGGGCTAACTAAAACCTCATGTTCCTGGGATGTCTAGAGTACAAACCCATTACCATTCAATCTTATATAAATCAACACATTAATAGAGGAAAGAGAACTCAACATTCATACACTTAAGCTATAAGCACATGCATTTCTTATGTATTTAAAATTGGCATCATAACACATATTATTATTCATTTATAAGCTTTTTCAAAATACATTTGGATTTAGTAGTTATAATAGCCATGCATATATTAAATTAAATCAACACAGCAATTAAGTGTTACATAAAGGAAATCAATTTTATTTTACTTGATTTTGAAAAGATGGATGCATGAATTCAAATGACATAGCAAATTTAACATGATTGGAAAGAGGACAATCAAATATTAGCATGTGATTCATTTAACCAAACTAGTTCTTAAGGAAAATCAAATCAAATAAGATTATTTAAATCAAACCAAAGCTTCTTTATTAATTAAGTTTTGGATTTGATTTGATTTAAAGCGGAGAAAAGAAATCATTAACTTGTTATTTTAAACTCATTAGTGAATTGATTTAATTTAAGGAAATGTAATTAAGTTGATTTTATGGGTTAATTTAAGAAATGTAATTAAATTAGATATTAGCATGTTAATTAACTTGATCTTGAGGTTTTATTTTTAGTTTAGGTTTAGATGTTTTGTTTTTTTATTTAGTTTAGGATTAGGTTTAGGTTTAGCTTTAGGTTTTATTTTTTTAGTTTAGTTAATTTTAGTTTAAGATTAGGTTTATTTTATTTTATTTATTTTAGGTTTAGGTTTTTTTTTTAGTTTAGGGTTTACATTTTTATTTTATTTTATTTTTTATTTTATTAGGGTTTAAGTTTTATTTATTTATTTTTTTTAGGTTTTATTTAGTTTAGGTTTAAGTTTTTAGGTTTTTAGGGTTTAGGGTTTAGGGTTTAGGGTTTAAGGATTAAGGTTTAGGTTTAATTTTAGGGTTTACGCTTTAGAGATTAGGGTTTAGGATTTAGGGTTTAGGGTTTAAGGTTTATTTTTTAAAAAAAATTAAGTAAAAAAGTAGGTTTACGTTTACTTAGTTTATTTATCTTATTTTTTATTTAAATTTGATTATTTAAAATTTTTTATTTTTATTAAGTTTTTTATTTTTATTTAGTTTGGTTTATTTATTTTAGTTTAGGATTTTTATCTTAGTTTATTTTCTAAGTTTAGGTTTTGTTTATGTTTATTTTTTTTAGTTTAATTTATTTTTTTTTTATTTTATTTTTATGTTTAGGTTTTTTTTCTTTTAGGTTTAGGTTTAGGTTTAGGTTTGGGGGGTGTAGGTTTAGGGTAATTTAGGGTTTAGCTTGGGTTAGGTTATTTTTATTTTTTTATTTTTTAAAATTAAGTATACTAGTAAGTTTTGGTTTATTAAGTTTATTTTTTTATTTATTTTAGTTTATTTTACTTTTTAAATTTAATTTAGTTTTGTTTATTTATTTTGGTTTAGGTATTTTATTTTTGCTAACATTTTAGGTTCAGGTTCAAGTTTAGGTTGATTTTTTTATTTAGTTTTATTTTTATTTTATTTTTTAGGTTTAGGTTTTATTTTGGGGATTAGGCTTAGGTTATTATTTTATTTTTTTAGGTTTAGGTTTTAGGTTTAATTTTAGGTTTTATTTTTTAGGTTAGGTTTTGTTTATTTTAGTTTATTTCATTTTATTTAGTTTAGGTTTAGGTTTAGGTTGAATTTATTTTAGATTTAGCTTTAGGTTTTATTTTTTAAATTTAGTTTATTTTAGTTTAGGTTTTGGTTTATTATTTGTTGTTTATTTTATTTTTAATTTAGGTTTTGTGTTTTTTTAGTTTATAGTTTAGGTTTTATTTTCTATTTATTTTTAGGTATATTTTTTAGGTTTCGGTTTTTACTTAGTTTTTAATTTATTTTATTTTAGGTTTATTTGATTTTTATTTTATCTTTAGTTTTTATTTTATTTAGGCTTTTAATCTTAGGTTTGCTTTTGTAGTTTAGTTTATGCTTTTATTTCTTTTATTTTAGTTTATTTTTATTCTTTTATTTTATATTTTTTTAGGTATAGTTTAGGTTTTAGTTTAGGTTTTTAGTTTATTTTATTTTTCATATTTTATTCAAGTATAAGTTTTTATTTATTTTATTTATATATTTTATTTAATTTAGGTTTAGGTATATAGGTTTTTAGGGTTTAGGGTTTAGGGTTTAGGGTTTGGGTTAAGGTTATAGGTTTGGTTTAGGTTTTAGGTTTTGGTTTAGGGTTTAGGGTTTAGGTTTTATAGTTTAGGGTTTAGGGTTTAGTGTTTAGCTTTATAGTTTAGGTTAGGGTTTAAGAGATTAGTTTATCTTTAGGCTTTGCTTTAGTGTTTAGGTTTTAGGGTTTAGGGTTAGGTTTAGGTTAGGGTTTAAGGTTTAAGGTTTTAGTTTAGCTTAGGGTTTAGGTTAGGGTTAGTTAGGGATTAAGGTTTAAGTTTAAGGTTTAGGGTTTAGGCTTAGGTTTAGGGTTTAGGGTTTAGGGTTTAGGTTTAGGGTTTAGGGTTTAGGATTTTTTTAAAAATTTAGTAAGCCATTAGGTTTAAGTTTATTTAGATTAATTTTTATTTATTTTATTTTATTTTATTTTTATTTTTAATTCAATTTATTTTTTATTTTTATTTAGTTTTTATTTATTTTACTTTATGTTTATTATTTAGTTATTTTTTTAACTTTAGGTTTAGTTTATGTTTATTTTATTTTTTTTTGATATTTTAGGTTTAGGTTTTATTTTTTATTTTTATGTTTTTCTTCTATTTAGGTTTAAGTTTTTAGGTTTTTAGGGTTTAGGTAGTGTTTACAGTTTTAGGGTTTAGGGTTTTATGGATTAGGGTTTAGGGTTAGCTTTTAGGGTTTAGGGTTTAGGTTTTTTAGGTTTTAGGGTTTAGGAGGGTTAGGGTAGGGTTTAGGTTAGGTTATAGTTTAGGATTTAGGGTTTAGGGTTTAAGGTTTTAGAGTTTAGGGTTTAGGTTTTAGGGTTTAGGGTTTTAGGGTTTAAGGTTTAGGTTTGGTTTAAGGTTATTTAGGTTTAAGTTTAGGGTTTAGGATTAGTTAGGGTTTTATTTTTATTTTTTAATTTTTTTAAAGTTAAAATTAGTAAATTAGGTTTATTTAGTTTATTTATTTTATTTTATTTTTTATTTTTTACTTTGGTTATTTTATTTTATTAAGTTTAGTTTATTTATTTTAGATTTATTTATTTTAGTTTAGGTTTTTATTTTAATTTAATTTTAGGTTTAACTTTAAGTTTAAATTTATTTTTTAGTTTATTTTATTTTATTTATTTTTAAACTTAAGTTTTATTTTTTGTTTAGGTTTAGGTTATTTTTTTATTTTTTTTTAGGTTTAGGTTTTAGGTTTTTATTTTAGGTTTATTTATAGGTTTTATTTATTTAGTTTAGGTTTAGGTGTATTTTTAGTGTATTTTATTTTATTTAGTTTAGGTTTAGGTTTAAGTTTAGTTTATTTTAGGCTTAGGTTTTGGTTTTATTTATTTTGGTTTAGTTTATTTTAGTTTAAGCTTAGTTTTATTTAAATTTTATTTTAGGGTTTGTTTTTTTTAAGTTAAGGGTTTAGTTTTTATTTTATATTTATTGTTTAAGTTTAGGTTTTTATTTAGTTTTTATTTTATTTTATTATTATTTTAGGTTTAGTTTTTATTTTATTTAGATTTTGTATTTTTTTAGTTTTGTTTAGGTTTTTATTTATTTTATTTTATTTTAGTTGTTTTTCTTTTTTGTTTAGGTTTAGGTTTTAATTTTAATTTTTTAATTTATTTTTTATTTTATATTTTATTTTTTATTTTATTTTTTATTTAGGTTTATTTATTTTTTATTTTTTAGGTTTTATTTAGTTTAGGTTTAGGTTTTTAGCCTTTTAGGGTTTAGGGTTTAGGGTTTTGGGAGTGGGGTTTAGGGTTTAGGGTTTAGGGTTTAGGGTTTAGGTTTTTTAGTTTATTGTTTAGGGTTTAGTGTTTAGGGTTTTTTTAAGGTTTAGGGTTTAGGTTTAGGGTTTAGGGTTGAGGTTTTAGGTTTAAGGTTCAAGTTTTAGTTTAGGGTTTAGGATTTTGGTTTTTTTCTTTATATTATAGAGAATAAATTTAGATTCAATATTTCTTCTTTCCGATTTCATCAACCAAGTAACACACCAAGTTTTCTAAGACATAAGTGATGCCATAGATCAAAATGAGCACTCATAGAGGAAATCAAAAAACCTAGATAGAACTATCTCTATAAAGAGTTCCATAAAAAGATCGGATCGTTCTTTAGTTTCTCAGGTACCCATGACCCGACCTCAAGCTGATCCACCATCATATCCCTTTATTTTCCTCTCCACCAGATTAACCTCCTCTCACCTCCACTGCTCATCACCACCATTCCACTAGCACCTCTAGATCCACCACTGGTGACAATGCCTCATCTTCACTCCTAGATCGGGAGTTGGCGGTGATGTTCTTCTTAGGTTTTTTTATTCTTGGGGCTTAGGATCAAGTTTAGGTTTATTAGGTTTTATGATTTAGGTTTATTTTTTAATATATTTAGTTACTTTACCTTTAGGTTGAGGGTATATGGTTTAGGGCTAGGGTTTAGGGTTTGGGGTTTATAGTTTATGGTTTAGGGTTTTAGGGTTTATACTTTTAGGTTTAGGTTAATTTTTTTAGTTTAGGGTTAGTTTTATGTTTTATTTATTTTAGGTTTTATTTTTAGTTTTATTTTTTAGGTTTAGGTTTTTTATTTAGTTTTATTTTATTTTATTTTTATTTTACGTTTAGTTTTATTATATTTAGGTTTTTTTTTTCTTAGGTTTATTTTATTTTTTAGTTTAGTTTAGGTTTTATTTATTTTATTTTAGTTTATTTATTTATTTTATTTTATTTTATGTTTTAGGTTTAGGTTTAGGTTTAGGTTTAGGTTTAAGTTTATGTTTTTATTTCATTTTATTATTTTATTATATTTAGGTTTAGGTTTTTATATTTATTTCATTTTTAGGTTTTATTTAGTTTAGGTTTAGGTTTTTAGGTTTTTAGGATTTAGGGTTTAGGGTTCTAGGTTTAGGGTTTAGGGTTTAGGATTTAGCATTTTAGGGTTTTGGGTTTTAGGGTTTAGGGTTAGGGTTTAGTGTTTAGGCTTTATGGTTTAGGGCTTTTAGGGTTTAGGGTTAGCTTAGGGTTTAGGGTTGGTTTATGGTTTAAGGTGTAGGCTTTAGGGTTTTTTTAGGTTAGTTTATGGTTTAGAGTTTAGGATTTATTTAGGGTTTTAGGGGTTTTGGGGAAAAAAAATTTTATTGCTACAAAGAAAATACAAAGTCCTTAGAGGGCAAATCTCTAAGAAAATTCTCAAGAGCTACAAAAGTCCTAAGGAGATAAGCCTCTAATACAATAGATAATGAAAGTATGCTAATAAAAAGAAGAGATCCACCAGAATAATCCTTAATCAAAACTTCCTCACTCCTTTTAAAATAGCACAATCAAGGAGCAAAAGTTTCCCAACATGTACCAGAGATTTGCAACAAACTTGTAAAGGGATGAGTATAAATAATGAAATAGTTAATTAAGCATAAAATACAAGAGCAGAAAGAAGTAAAAAAGATGAAGAAAAGGCTCAGGCTAAATTATAATCATCTTAAGGAGCAACACCAAATGTAAGCATCCAAACTTCCAGTGAAGGGTTACAATTACATATAGCACTACTAGCCAAAACAAAGAGTGGGAAATATCAATGCCATCATTGCCATATTTCTTGTAGCACTTTATCTAGTGATGATCATCATACAAAATTGCATAAAACTTGAAATAGTAAATATAACCACAAAACACCCAGTCAGTCAGATATATTAAACTCAACAAAGTATATAAGGAGGTAACCCACCAGGAAATCATTAGACCAGAGGGAGCACCACCAAAGCCACCACCAAGAATTGCTAACACAATTGCTAGGAGTAAACCTCACAATATAGAAAAAAGGACTAAATAGAGACCAAATAAAGGAAAAAAGGAGGACCATAGTTGATAAGGTCATTCATTAAATGAACATGCAAAAGCCAGAAACAATAATATCTAGAGGAACAATAAGACTAACATCAAGAATGTTAGGAAGTAAGGAAACCATCAAAATAAAAAAGGGATGAAGTTCACCAAGTCAAAATGAAAATCAGTAGGTAGAAACTAGAAAAGTAGAAGTAAGTAGTTGATTCCAAACATAGACTCAAATAGATCGGAAAATTATAATAAAGTAAATACTCACCAAACCATAGCTAGAGCACCCAATCCAGTAGCCAGAAGGGCACTCACCTGCAAGCCACCAAGGCGCCAAGGATTCAAATCAATAGACTTAGAACCATCAAGATGAAAGAATAAAAGTCATCCAGTCACAAACATTAAAAAAATCCCAAGGAAAGTCATAGGCAATGACCACCAATCCAAATCCAAGGACATGAGAATCCGGTTTAAGCACTAGATATAGCGAAATAGAAAAAGTAAGATCCCTTTAGGATCACAAATAATCCAACAACCAGAGATAGTCGCAAATAAGAACCCTGATAGATTCATCATCAGCCAAGTTCAAAAAACATCCAACTAGTAGTTTGTAGCCTTCTAGTTCAAAAAAAAAGGAAAAAATAGAACCTCAATATCATAAGAGGCACACCCAATATTCATAAGATATAACAATCCAGAAGCATCCAACATTACACTCATCTAGAAAAACACTAAACAAAAGATAGATAGCTGCGGGAAAATAGTTCTCCAAGCTACAACCAAAAAATAAAGAGCCCTTAAGGTCACAAAACTCCTCTTAGCAGGAGGAGCAAAATGAGGAGAGAAAAGACAACCAAAGTAACTAGAAAAATAATCATTAGCAAACATAAGGTGGCGAGAATAATAATACCATAATAATATAGGGTTTTAAGTTTAGGTTTTTAAGATTTAGGTTAGGTTAGGTTAGAGTTTAAGGTTTAGGATTTAGGTTTAAGGTTAGTTTAGGGTTTACAATTTAGGGTTTAAGGTTTTTAGGGATTAGAGTTTAGGGTTTATAGTTTACAGTTTAGGATTTAGGGGTTTAGGGTTTAGGGTTTAGGGTTTAGGATTATATATTTAGGGTTTTTTAGAGTTTAGGTTTAGGTTAGCTTAAGGTTTAAGGGTTTATCTTTAGGTTTAGTTAGTTTAAGTTTAACATTTGATTTTAGTTTAGGAGTTTAAGTTTAAAGTTTAAGTTTAAAATTTATAAAGTTTAGTTTAATTTTAAGGTTTATTTGTTTATTTAAGGTTTAAGTTTAGGGATTTAGTTTTAGTTTTTAAGATTGTTCAAGTTAGGTTAGAGTTTTAGATTTTAGAAGTTTAGGTTAAGGTTAGATTAGTTTTTTAGGTTTAGGATTCAATTTAGGATTTAAGGATTTGGTTTAGGATTAGGGTTAAGTTTAGGGTTTAAGGTTAGTTTAGGTTTAGGGTTTAAGGTTAGGGTTTGTTTAGGGATTATGGTTTAAGTTTTAAATTTAAGTAAACTAGGTTTATGTTTATTTAGTTTATTTTTATTTTTATTTTAATTTTTAATTTATTTTATTTAGTATATTTATTTTAAGTTAATTTATTTTAGTTTAGCTTTTTTTATTTTAGTTTATTTTTTAAGTTTAGATTTAGGCTTATGTTTACTTTCAATTTAGTTTTATTTTTATTTTATTTTCTAGGTTTAGGTTTAGGTTTTTATTTTATTTTTTTAGGTTTAGGTTTTAAGTTTTTATTTTAGGTTTAATTTTAGGTTTTATTTTTAGTTTAGGTTTAGCTTTTTTAGTTTATTTTTTTAATTTAGTTTAGGTTTAGGTTTAGGTTTAATTTATTTTAGGTTTAATGTTTATATTTATTTTAGTTTAGTTCATTTTAGTTTAGGTTTAGGTTTAGGTTAATTTTTTTTGTTTTAGGTTTAGTTTTTTTTGTAGTTTAGGGTTTAAGTTTTTATTTGATTTAGGTTTAAGTTTTATTTATTAATTTTATTTTTAGGTTTTATTTAGTTTAGGTTTAGGTTTTTTGGTTTATGGGGTTTATGGTTTAGGGTTTAGGGTTTAGGATTTAGGGTTCAGAGTTTAGGTTTTTTTATGAAAAAAATTAAGTAGACCAGTATGTTTAAGTTTTTTAGTTTATTTAGTTTAATTTTATTTATTTTATATTATTTAATTTATTATTTATATTTAGGTTTTTTATTTTTATTTAGTTTGGTTTATTTATTTTAGGTTTATTTATTTTAGTTTAGGTTTTTATTTCAGTTTATTTTTTAGGTTTAGGTTTTCGTTTATGTTTACTTTTTAGTTTAATTTTTTTATTTTTTATTTTAGGTTTATGTTTTATTTTTTGTTTTTAGGTTTAGCTTTTGGTTTAGGTTTAGGGTTTAGGGTTCAGGTTTAGGGTTAATTTTAAGGTTTAGAGCTTAGGGTTAGGGTTTTTTTGATTTGTTTTTATTTTTTATTTTTTATTTTAATTTTTTTAAATTAAGTATACTCATAGGTTTAGGTTTATTTAGTTTTTTTTAATCTATTTTAGTTTATTTTATTTAATTTAGTTTATTTATTTTAGTCTTATTAATTATATTTTAGGGTTTTTATTTTAGTTTATTTTTTAGGTTCAGGTTTAGGTTTAGGTTTACTTTTATGTTTAGTTTTATTTTTATTTTATTTTTTAGGTTTAGTTTTTCTTTTATATTTGTAGGACTAGGTTTAGGTTTTTATTTTATTTTTTTTAGGTTTAGATTTTAGATTTTTATTTTAGGTTTAATTTTAGGTTATAATTTTTAATTTAGGTTAGTTTTATTTTTTATTTCTTTTAGATTTTTATTACATTTAGTTTAGATTTAGGTTTAGGTTTATGTTAAGTTTTATTTATTTAATTTAGTTTATTATATTTTAGGTTTAAGTTAATTTTATTTTGATTATTTTATTTTTTTTAGGTTTAGGTTTTATTTTTAGGAATATTTTTAGCTTTAGGTTTTTATTTAGTTTTGATATTATTTTAGGTTTTATTTTTAATTTTATTTTGGGCTAGCTTAGGTTATAAGGTTTAAAGTTTATGGTTTAGGTTTTAGGGTTTAGGGTTTTAGGTTTAGGGTTTAAGGTTAGTTTAGGGTTTAGGATTTAGGGTTTGGGGTTTGGGGTTTAGGGTTTAGGGTTTAAGGTTATATTTTTTAGGGCTTAGGGTTTAGGGTTTAGGGTTTA
This sequence comes from Cymbidium sinense, assembly GCA_021442155.1. NCBI lineage: Eukaryota > Viridiplantae > Streptophyta > Magnoliopsida > Asparagales > Orchidaceae > Cymbidium > Cymbidium sinense. The sequence continues at coordinate 23,648 of JAKCPB010001473.1, read as the reverse complement.
GGGTTTTAGGGTTTAGGGATTAGGTTTAGTGTTTAGGGTTTTAGGGTTTAGGGTTTAGGGGTTTAGGGTTAAGGTTTTTTTATTTTTTTAAAGGTAAGTAAACTGGTAGGTTTAGGTTTATTTAGTTTATTTATTTTATTTTTATTTATTTTAGTTTATTTTATTTTTTACTTTGGTTTATATTTATTTTTATTAAGATTAGATTATTTATTTTAGTTTTAGTATTTTATTTTAGTTTAGTTTTTAGGGTTAAATTTAGGATTAGGTTTATTTTTTAGTTTGGTATTATTTTTATTTTATTTTTTAGGTTTAAGTTTTATTTTATATTTTTACGTTTAGGTATAGTTATTTATTTATTTTATTTGTTAAGGTTTTAGGTTTTTATTTTAGGTTTATTTTTAGGTTTTATATTTTAGTTCAGGTTTAGGTTTATTTTTAGTTTATTTTATTTAATTCTTTTTAGGTTTAGGTTTAGGTTTAGATTTAGGTTTTATTTATTTTAGTTTAGTTTATTTTAGTTTCATTTTTATTTTATTTAATTTTTTTTAGGGATAGGTTTTTTTAGTTAAGGGTTTAGGTTTTATTTCATATTTATTTTTAGGTATAGATTTTTATTTAATTTTTATTTTATCTTATTTTTAATTTAGGTTTAATTTTTATTTTATTTAGGTTTTTAATTTTTTTAGTTTAGTTTAGGTTTTTATTTATTTTATTTTATTTTAGTTTTTTTTTTCTTTTTGGGTTTAAGTTTAGGTTTTAGTTTATGTTTTATTTTATTTTATTTTGTTATATTATTTTCATTTAGGTTTATTTATTAATTTTATTTTAATGTTTTATTTAGTTTAGGTTTAGGTTTTAAGTTTTTATGGTTTAGGGTTTAGGGTTTAGGGTTAGTTTAGGATTTAGGGTTTTGGGAGTGGGGTTTGCAGTTTAGGGTTTAGGTTTAGGGTTTAGGTTTTAGGTTTTTTGATTTAGGGTTTCAGGGTTTAGGGATTAGGGTTTTTAGGGTTTAGGGTTTAGAGTTTAGGGTTGAGATTTTAGGTTTAATGTTCAAGTTTTTGGTTAAGGTTTAGGGTTTTTGGTTTATTTTTTAAGAAAGAACAAATTCAGATTCAACATTTCTTCTTTTTGATTTCATCAACCAAGAACACACCAAGTTTGTTAAGACACAAGTGACACATAGATCAAAAATGAGAATGCATAGAGGAAATCAAAAACCCTAGATAGCTAGAATTATCTCTATTATAAAGACATAGTTCCATAAGCAGCAGTTCGGATTGGCCATTCTTCAGCTTCTCTAGTTCCCATGAGAACCACCTCGGCCTCTCAAATAGCGGGATCCATCATCATATCCCCTATTTCACCCTCTCCTGCCACCATAGTTATAACCTCCGTTGCTCCTCTCGCCTCCATAACCACCACTACTCTAACCACCACCTCCATATCCACACACCTCCGGATCCCCACCACCCTATGATAACCACGCCTCCTCCTTAGCCTCCACTTTGATCGAGACTAAGCACGGTTGATGGTGATATTCCGCCATTAAGGTTCTACCCATTCTTAGGTTTAGGATTAGGTTTAGGTTTATTTTAAATTTATTTAGTTACTTTATGTTTAGGTTTAGGTTTGGGGTTTAGGTTAGGTTTATTTTATTTATGGTTTTGGGTTTTAGGGTTTATCCTTTTAGGTTTAGGGTTTAGGTTTAGGGTTTATGTTTTAGGTTTTTTCAAAATTAAATAAATTGATAGGTTTTATTTTTTAGTATATTTGTTTTATTTTTTATTTATTACTTTATTTTTATTTTTTTTAAATTTATTTTTTATTTTTTTTGTTTAGTTTAGTTTATTTATTTTAGGTTTATTTATTTTAGGGTTTTATTTTAGTTTATTTTATGTTTATGTTTAGGTTTAGGTTTATTTTTTAGTTGAGTTTATTTTATTTTATTTTTTATGATTAGGTTTAAGTTTAGGTTTTGATTTAATTTTTTTAGGATTAGGTTTTAAGTTTTTCTTATAGCTTTATTTTGAGGTATTTTTTTTTTAGTTTAGGTTTAGGTTTATTTTTAGTTTATTTTATTTTATTTAGTTTAGGTTTTAGTTTAGGATTAGTTTTTTTATGTTTAGGTTTTATTTATTTTATTTTAGGTTTATATTTATTTTATTTTTATTTTAGGTTTAGGTTTTTTTGCTTTAGGGTTTAGGTTTTATTTTAAATTTATTTTTTAGGTTTAGGTTTTTATTTAGGTTTTATTTTATTTTATTTTCATTTTTTTACGTTTAGTTTTTATTTTATTTAAGTTTTTTATTCTTAAGTTTATTTTATTTTATTTTGTTTAGTTTAGGTTTTTATTTATTCTATTTTAGTTTTATTTTTTATTTTATTTTATTTTTAGGTTGATGTTTAGGTTTCAGTTTAAGTTTTTATTTTATTTTATTATTTTATTTTTTTAGTTTTATGATTTATTTTATTTTATTTTAAGGGGATTTAGGGTTTTTTTTTTTAGGGGAAGCCCCATGTAGGGGTATTTTATTGCCACAAAAAGAGGGTTACAAGGTCCTTAAAGGGGATAAACTCAGAACTCTTTCAAAGAGCTATAATTAGCCTAAGGAGTAAATCCCTATCTAAGTACATCCAAGAGTAAAAGAAAGCATAAAAACAATCAAAAGATATAAGATGATTAACATAAAAAGCTAAAGTAAGATTAAGGCCAATGCTCTAGAGGATGTGGGAATGCATGATAATCTGGAGCAGACCGGCAAAAGAAGGAGAGAGAATCACCTACAAAGTTATAATAAGAGGGAGAATATAATAATTAAGGTAATACAGACAAAAAGTTAAAGGAAAATAATAAATTATGAGTATGTTAGAAAGGAATTGTGATAGAAGGCTCAGGCTCAATCACATCTGTTGGGCGGCAAGTATGAGCATCCAAACTTAGTGAAGGGTTACATCACATGAGCTACTAGAACCAATAGGGGGTGAGATCATCACAGCCATCATAGCCAACAAACACTGTGAGAAGGAAGCACCCATGTTGATATTCTTGTGAGCTTTATTACCTGCAAACCTAAGCAAAATCATATCTAAAACATATAGGTAATTGCTAAGAGCTGAAGGATAAGGAGTCTCATTCAAGAAAAATATCATCAATATAGTCATCTTGACATGAGAATACATAAACATAAGCGAGTGAGCCATCTTAGCCAGAGTCTCATGAATAGCCATATTCAGGAAAGAAATTAGTTCAGTATATAATCCCTCCATAAGAAAATTACAGAGAAGACAACTTGCTAAAACACATTAAATAAGTCAATGAGCTTATACTTAACACCATCCCAGTTATCCACAAGGCGACAAATCGGGGCAATCACCAAAACCCTCACCATCGGGACAACAATGTAACTTTGGCATGAGACCACGAAATTCTACAACCAAAAGAAAGAAAGCCAACGGTGACAAGGTAAAACAAAAAGGTAAATCTCCAAGCCAAGAGACAAGAACAGGAAAAACAAGTTAGCTTGCCATGGTGCCACTCATCCAGTATAATCAAAATAATAGATACAAGTTTGATAGAAAAAGGATGTAGTAAACAGTAGCAGAAAAGGTAGATCAATGAATTCCAATGATAGCATAATAAAACCGGTAAGGTGGTTCAAAGCAAAATCTACCAAGCAATGAACTTCAATAGAGACTTGCGTACAAAATAATCCAAAGCCCAGGCGTAGGTGGGTATTGATCCGTCGATAACCAACAAGGCGTTAAAACCATCAAGTCCAAGATTCCACCCATAAACATATATCGGTAAAGGAAAGGATAGATAATGAATAGCTCCCCACCATAAGCCTATCCGGTAAGTGACATTGAGGTCGGTGTCGATGCTTATTAACCATAATTACGCAATGACAATAATAACATGGGTTTGTCAATAACCCAATTATGCATATAAGATAAATCATTGATTAATTCCAAGCATAACAAAGAAATGCTTCAAGTTGTACATGTTCCAATCATAGCATAGGATGGGAGAACAACGACAAGGAAAAACAACAACATCCAGTGTTAGCAATCAACAATCCAAAAAAGCATGGACAATTTCTGAGTAGCGTGCCCTGCCTGATGATAATCCCTTGAAAAACTCCAAACCTGCTGATCATGGGAAGCAAGACCAGAAACAGCAAGACTAGTATTGAGACAAATAATAATTCCATTTCTGCAAAGAGATATTAGTGTAGAGGTGGGATATCCCAAATAGCACAATAACGACAATTAAACAACCAATAGGTGCTCAATAGCAGTCCTAAGAGCAAACAGTTCAGTAGCAGGTTGCTTTGTCACATTAAGATATTAGATATTGACATCATTGAGGCATATAGGATACCATTGGTTACATATAAGAAGAAGAGTAGAATGGTCTTGATTTTCATGATCTCCTCAAAGCAAGAAAGGTGAAAACAATTATAGTAAGTCCAACATCAGCAAATGTTAACAACAAGGTAGAAAATGAAACGAGAAGAGGGTAATTAAACAAAAGGAGCCAACAAGGAAATCCATTCTGGGGATAGAAGAGACTTCATTAGCAGAATTTGGGACAATAAAGGTCCAAAACAGAACTTTAGATGCAGAGGCAAGATGGCAAAATAGGGAGGCGGGAAAGCGGCAGAAAAATCTATGTGTGAAAGTGATTAAAACCAAATCAACAAATAAATCAACAACCACAAACCTCAAAACCAAAAAATTAAGCCCAATCCATTCGTTAGATTTAAAATAACCATTAAAAAGAGACAATTTCTTTTGAAAGCATCTTTGAGGTTAGGCATTATATAAGCAAGACATCTGAAAGTTTGACAACAAAATCCTTTGACATAAGTGTTAAAGCCTTTATGAATTAGGCCTTTAAGGAGGAAAGAGTCCCAAGGAATGTAAGCATATATACTATAATCATCAAAATAAAAAATTACAAGAGATGCACACTAATGTAGAAGCAACATAGGTAGTTGCTCCCATATTGTCAGAAAAAAGGTTAAAGAAGTTTACTAAAATCTAAGCCCATCAAAATAGATAAATGGTTAATTCTCTTAGGTTTAGAAATGAATGTTTCAATGAAATTAAAGTCCCAAGTGGGATTAGGTTATAAAATAGTAAGGCTCAAGGGTTTATTCAAGATATTGATGTGGATAAGTTTTATTAATATAAATTCTAAAAGCAATTCTTCCAACTAAAGGAGAAGGGTAAGTTATGGCAAAACATGGCAATGGTATCTATGAGTATCCATAGGAAATAAAAACCGAAAAGGAGGCAAGAAGAGAATTAGATTAGAGGTAAGGAAGCGAAATTGTAGTTAACAGACCATTTTTGGGTAATGTAAATTGATCAAAAAAGGATATCTAATATTTGATTTGCAAGGTAATGGCATTACCTTCATGACATATGGTGATGGTAAATTGAGAAGAGCCTAGTTTGCTTGAGGAGGTAAAATGCTCATATTGGTAGAGTCAAAGGTCAATGAAAGCGTCCACCTCTATCCAAATATTGAGGACCATTTTGAAGACAAATTTCTAGAGCTTTGTGGTGAGCTTATTGGATCTTTGGAAAAAAGGGGATAAGCAAATGCACAGGATTTTGAATCCTAAAATAGAGCCATTATGAGAGAGAGCCATCGATAATTTTAATAATATGATCGAGAGGTTTTAAAACCATTCTATCATTCGATAGTAATTTGTTGCGGAAGGTTGAGGAATTTATTTGATTTACCTTTAAAATGTTTATGATGAATTAAATTGGCTTTAACCAAGTCACAAATTTTGTTTTTAGTTCTAGCAATAATCCTCATGTGATTCATATGAATCCCACATGTTTAGATTCATTTGTCCATCCATATGAAAAAATAAGAGTAATGGCTATTATGATTTTAATATGATCTTTAATTGCATTGTCAAAGTAAACTTCAAGAAGTTGATATAAGTAGAATAATTAAAATTGATAGTGTTGAATAGATCGTCATACCAAATCCAAATTTTTAAATAGCCCCATTAACAAAACATGGTTAACATTCTCAATGAGAACAACATTGACATTTAGAGGGTAAATAAAACCCTTTACCCCACAACAGAGTCAACGAATAAAGTTTTTAGGATGCCAAGTTAGAGCAGTAAGAGAGGGGATATTATTCCAAATTTTGGAGAACACAATAGAAGAATCGAGTGTCTTTAGTGTGAAGCCACACATCCCCATTATGAGATAGCTTAAAGATAATCGATCATGATTGTTAGGAGTGATAGGAATATTAGTAATCATATTTAAGAAAGTGGAAGGAATAGAATGTAATCTTATTAGTGTTCCACTTGTGGTTTTGCGAATGAATTAACTCTTGAGTGGGTGGCGTAAGTAAGTCATCAATGGATCCACAACCACTCAATTGTCTTGCTTAAAGAAGGAATTGCCATTTATGCCCCAAAAAATTAAGGATTATGCATCCCATTTGATGAATAAAGTCTTCTCCACCAGGAGAATCGATTTAAAGGACAAATGAGAGGATGTTTCCACGGCAATATTTAGAAGTCATGAAATTAAGAGACTATTTTTGCTCTAAAATTCCACCAAAGTTTGTAGGAGAAGGAATTGATAACTTCTTTGATGGATTTACATAGACCTCCCTCTTCAAGAGTACCACAACTTTTAGACTAAGATGACCGGTGCATTCTTTTAGAGGAGGTATTGGTTCCCAAAAATTTGTTTAAGAGATGATCAATTCTATTTGTTTGGTAGGCACAATGGTTTGAAGAAGGTATATAGGCATGGAATTTTTCTTGATCAGGAAACCTACCAGAGAGAATAAATTCCCAAACTTTTTTTTTTAGATTAGATCATCAAAAGGTGTGATCTTTTTTGGCCTTTAAGCCCAAGGTAATTAAGAGGAAGTTGATTTTGCTTAAAATTAGTATTTGGTTAAGTCTATTAGGAGAAATCTTAGTTAAAGGAATAAAGCGCATTTTCCTTCATTAAGAAAAGACCACTAACTTTACCAAAATTATTTAGGAGGTTCTTAATGGTTTTAACATGTTGAAGGGAGCGTTCTTGAAGATAATGAAATCATCGCAAAGCTAGAGAAATAGGAAACCTCCATGAGTTTTAAAATATATTAGATTATTAAGATCATTAAGGCTCCTTGATAGGTATTCAATAGCGATGATAAAGAGAAGGTGATAGTGGGTCACCTTGCCTCAAACCATGGCTAGAAGGAAAGAAACCTATGGACTTACCATTCATGTATAGGATTTAGGTTTAGTGTTTATGATTTATTTAGGGTTTGATTAGGTTTAATGATTTTAGGGTTTTAGGGTTTAGGTTTAGGTTTAGGGTTTAGGTTATTTTTTTAGTTTAGGTTTGGTTTAAATTTTTTTTAATGTTTAGGGAGATTATAGTTTTAGGGTTTAGGGTTTAGGATTAATTTATGGTTTATGGTTTAGTGTTTTAGCATTTAAGGTATAATGTTTAGGGTTTAGGGAAAGGGTTAGGGTTAGTTTAGGGTTTATGGTTTTTTAGGGTTTAGGGTTTGTGGTTTAGAGTTTAGGGTATATGGTTTTAAGGTTTAGGGTTTAGGGTTTATGGTTTAAGTTTTAGGGTTTATGGTTTTAGGGTTTATAGTTTAGGGTTTAGTATTATAGGTTTATGGTTTAGAGTTTAGGGTTTAAGGTTTAGTGAGCCTTGAAGATTGGGATTTATAAAAGTAAACATACTTCTAAACAAAAATCTACTAGGTAGAATAGAGGTTTGAAAGAATTAGAACAAGTTATTACATGGTTGAAATGAAATTTTGTTAAAAAAAAATACTTATCTTGCTAAAGCAACCAAAATTATAAAACATGAACAAATTTAGTATTCTTGTTGGCTTCTAAAATTAGGTAATAATTATGCTAATGTTGTTTAGGTTTAGATCTTAAACTTAGTAGAGACACTACATAAAATTAATTTGCATGTTGGTTTTTAACAAACTTTAGTTTCAAATAACATCAAAAATTCTTGCACCTAAAAGAATGTCATTAAATGTAGGAATTATTCATTCCACCAATAAATCAAATTCAAATGAATACATCTAAATGAAGTAACACTACTACCAATAAAAGAAAAATAGAAAAGATGATAGATACTATGTTGGAATCCAAAATCTCTCTTAAATCATATTTTAGATGTCAGTAAAAAATCTGTGAGTGTCCTAAATCTCTCACAACATTATGCCACCTATTTCTAAGCATTGACTTAGGAGTTTTACTTGAGTTTTCTTGCTTTTGTGTTGAAGCAGATTATTTGGTACATTATATTGCTGAATTGAGTCTCAAAGTAGGAGATCTATAGTTTTTGAAATCCTTGTGGAAAGATATTGAGTTTGAATTACTAGTTACACATAACTTATCAAGAGATTTGGTCAGATACAATCACTATGGTAAAAATCTCATTTAGTAATACTTTGCATCAAGTCTCCATAATTCACCAACATCTTCAGTCTCAAGCATTGAAATCCTACTAAGAGAGCTTTTTTAAAGCAGATTTAGCTCTCAAAATATATGCTAAATTGAAAGAAATTTTGATTGAGACAATATCAATTAGAAAGGAGTTCTATTATTAGAAGGTTATCTCGGTATAGAAGAGGATTGCTCATAGGTTGTAACTTAGATTTGTTTGAACTTAAGTAGATTCTTTCTTCATTTGTCCAGAAGCTACCCTTTAGCATCTATGAAACTTGAGAAGGTCTACTATAGCATATAAAGGTCATACAATTTTCATCTATATTAGAGAAAATTTGGCTAATCATTTGTAGCTGAAATTCCTTTTATTTTATTTAAATTTAGGTTTTAGTATTTAGGTTTTAGGGTTTAGGGTTTAAGGTTTAAAGTTTAGTGTTTGGGGTTTAGGGTTTAGGGTTGTAGGTTTAGGGTTGTATGTTTTATGATTTAGGGTTTAGGATTTAAGGTTTTAGGGTTTAGGGTTTTAGGGTTTAAGACTTAGTATTAGGGTTTATGGTTTCAAGTTTAGGGTTTAGGTTTAGCTTAGGGTTTAGGGTAAGTTTATGGTTTAAGGTTTAGTTTTTAGGTTTAGTTGTTTTATAGTTTATTTATTTAGGGTTTTAGTTTAGGGTTTAGGGTTTAAGGTTTTAGGAGTTTAGGATTGGATAGGTTAGGTTTTTTTAGAGTTTAGTTTAGTTTAGTTTAGAGTATAGGTTTAGGTTTTGAGATTAGAGTTTAGGGTTTAGGATTAGGGTTAGTTTAGGTTTATGTTAGTTTAGTATAGGATTAACATTTAGGTTTAGGTTAGGAGTTAGGGTTAGGGTTTAGGTTTAGGGTTTTACTTAGATTTAGATTTAGGGTTTAGGGATGTAGGTTTAGGGTTTAGGGTTTAGGATTTTAGGGTTTACGATTTAGGGTTTTTTTTTAAATTAAGTAAACCGATAGGTTTATGTTTATTTAGTTTATTTTTTATTTATTTTACTATTTTTTAATTTTTCTTTTTATTTAGGCTTATTTTTTACTTTTATTTATTTTAGTTTTTTTATTTTAAGTTTATTTATTTTTTATTTATTTTACTATTTTTAGTTTTCTTTTATTTAGGCTTATTTTTTACTTTTATTTATTTTAGTTTAGGTTTTTTATTTTAGTTTACTTTTTAAGTTTAGGTTTAGGTTTATGTTTACTTTTCAATTTAGTTTTATTATAATTTTATTTTTTTAGGTTTAGGTTTTACTTTTTATTTTTAGGTTTTGGTTTAGGTTTCTATTTTATTTTTTTAGGTTTAGGTTTTAGGTTTTAATTTTAGGTTTCATTTTTATTTTAGGTTTAGGTTTTTTTTAGTTTACTTGTTTAATTTAGTTTAGGTTTATCTTTAGGTTTAGGTTTATGTTTTATTTATCTTAGTTTAGTTCATTTTAGTTTACATTGGTTTAGGTTTAATTTATTTTTTTAGGTTTAATTTTTTTTGTAGTTTAGGTTTTAGGTTTTTATTTTATTTAGGTTCATCTTTTATTTATTTATTTTATTCTTAGGTTTTATTTAGTTTAGGTTTAGGTTTTTAGGTTTTTGGTGTTTAGGGATTAGAGTTTAGGGTTTTTTAGGGTTTAGGGTTTATGGTTAAGGATTTAGAGTTGTAAGTTTAGGTTTTAAGGTTAGTTTTAGGGTTTAGGGTTTAGGATTTATGGTTTAGGGTTTAGAGTTTAGGTTTTTTTTTAAAAAAAAATTAAGTAGTATATTTATGTTTTTTTAGTTTATTTAATTGAATTTTTATTTATTTTAGATTATTAAATTTATTATTTATATTTATGTTTTTTTATTTTTTTTGGTTTATTTCTTTTAGGTTTATTTATTTTAGTTTAGGTTTTTTATTTCAATTTATTTTTTAAGGTTTAGGTTTTCATTTATGTTTATTTTTTAGTTTAGTTTTATTTTTATTTTATTTTTAGGTTTAGGTTTTATTTTTTATTTTTAAGTTTAAGTTTTGGTTTAGGTTTGGGGTTTAGGGTTTAGGTTTAGGGTTAGTTTAGGGTTTAAGGCTTATGGTTAGGGTTTTTGATTTATTTTTATTTTTTATTTTTTATTTTATTTTTTAAAACTAAGTATACTCGTAGGTTTAAGTTTATTTAGTTTGTTTTTATTAATTTTAGTTTATTTTATTTTTTTATTTTTATTTTGTTTAGTTTATTTATTTTAGGCTTATTTATTTTAGTTTAGGTTTTTTATTTTAGTTTATTTTTTAGGTTCATGTTTAAGTTTAGGTTAATTTTTATGTTTAGTTTTATTTTTATTTTATTTTTTAGGTTTAGGTTTTATTTTATATTTATAAGATTAGGTTTAGGTTTTTATTTTATTTTTTAGGCTTAGGTTTTAGGTTTTATTTTAGGTTTAATTTTAGGTTATAATTTTTAGTTTAGGTTATGTTTATTTTTAGTTTATTTTATTATATTTAGTTTAGGTTTAGGTTTTATTTATTTATTTTAGTTTATTTTAGCTTAGGTTTATGTTTATTTTATTTTTTTAGGTTTTTTTTTCGTTTATGGTTTAGGTTTTATTTTTTTTTTCTTCGATTTTATTTTTAGGTATATTTTTATCTTTTGGTTTTTATTTTGTTTTTATTTTAATTTATTTTATTTTAGGTTTTTTTAGGGCTGGTTTAGGTTTTAGGGTTTAAAGTTTAGGGTTTATGGTTTTTAGGGTTTAGGGTTTAAGGTTAGTTTACGGTTTAGGGTTTAATGTTGGGGTTTGGAGTTTAGGATTTATGGTTTAAGGCTGTAGGTTTTAGAGTTTAGGGTTTTGGGATTAGGGTTTACGATTTTAGGTCATAGTGTTTAGGTTTAGTGTTTAGGGTTTAGGGTTTAGGGTTTTAGGGTTTAGGGTTAGGGTTTATTTATTTATTATTTTTTTTAAAGTAAGTAAATGGTTTAGTTTATTTAGTTTATTTATTTTATTTTTTATTTATTTTAGTTTATTTTATTTTTTACTTTGGTTTATTTGTATTTTTATTATGTTTAATTTATTTATTTTAGTTTTCTCTTTTTATTTTAGTTTATTATTTAGGGTTAAGTTTAGCTTTAGATTTATTTTTTAGTTTAGTATTATTTTTTTTAATTTTTTAGGTTTAGGTTTTATCTTTTGTTTTTAGGTTTAGGTTTTGGATTTTATTATAGCTTTTTTGTTTTGGTTTTAGGTTTTTATTTTAGGTTTATTTTTAGGTTTTTATTTTAGTGTAGGTTTAGGCTTATTTTTAGTTTATTTTATTTTAATTTGTTTAGGTTTAGGTTTAGTTTATTTTAGGTTTAGATTTATGTTCTATTTATTTTAGTTTAATTTATTTTAGTTTAGGTTTAGTTTTATTAATTTTTTTTAGGGTTAGGTTTTTTTTTTTAGGGTTTAGGTTTTATTTTATTTTTTTAGGTTTATTTATTTTTTTTTTATTTTTTATTTTATGTTTATTTTATTTTATTTAAGTTTTTTATTTTTAGTTTAGTTTTTTTATTTTATTTTTTTTTCTTTTATTTAGGTTAGGTTTTTTTATTTTATTTTATTTTATTTTATTATTTATTTTCTTTTATTTTTTATTATTTTATTTTAGGTTTATTTAGTTTAGGTTTAGGTTTTAGCTTTTAGTTAGGTTTAGGGTTAGTTTAGGGTTTAGGGTTTAGGGTTTTGGGTGTGGGGTTTGGGGTTTAGGGTTTAGGGTTTAGGGTTTAGGGTTTAGGTTTTAGGGTTTTAGGATTTTAGGGTTTAAGGTTTAGGGTTTTGGCTTTTAGGATTTAGAGTTTACGAATGAGGTTTTAGGTTTAATGTTAAAGTTTTAGTTTGGGTTTTATGATTTTTGTTTTTGTTTTTTTTTATTTTTAATAGAAAACAAATTCAGATTCATCAACCAAGTAACACCAAGTTTTATGACATAAGTGACATAGATCAAAAATGAGCACACAGAGAAATCATAGGCTAGAACTATCTATAAGACATAGTTCCATAGCGACATCTTTATTCTTGGTTTCTCTAGTTCCCATCAGAACCACCGATCAAGTAGGATCCATCATCATATCCCTATTCCTTCCTCGCCACCACCAGTTATAACCCGTTGTTCACCTCCATAACCACTGCTCAGGCCACCACCTCCATATCCACCGGCAACTCTAGATCCCCACCACCAGATTACCGCCTCAGCTCCTGGATCTATTAGTTGGTGATGTTCTTGTAGTTAAGGTTCTGCCCATTCTTAGGGTTTTAGATTAGGTTTAGGTTTATTTAGTTTTAGGGTTTAAATTTATTTTTAAATTTATTTAGTTACTTTACATTTAGATTTAGGGTTTATGGTTTAAGGTTAGGGTTTATGGTTTACGATTTAAGCTTTAGGGTTTCAGGGTTTATCCTTTTAGGGTTTAAGGTTTAAGGTTTAGTGTTTAGGGTTTAAGGTTTTTTTTTAATTAAATAAATCAATAGGTTTTTATTTATTTAGTATATTTGTTTTATTTTATTTATTTTAGTTTACTTTATTTTTTATTTTTATTTAAGTTTATTTTTTATTTTTATTTAGTTTAGCTTATTTATTTTAGATTTATTTATTTTAGTTTATGTTTTTTATTTTAGTTTATTTTTTATGTTTATGTTTAGGTTTAGGTTTATTTTTTAGTGGATTTTTATTTTTATTTTAGTTTTTAGGATTAGGTTTAATTTTTAGGTTTAAGTTTAGGTTTTTATTTTATTTTTTTAGGTTTAGGTTATAAGTTTTTATTTTAGCTTTATTTTGAGGTATTATTTTTTAGATTAAGCTTAAGTTTATTTATATTTTATTTTATTTAGTTTAGGTTTTGGTTTAGGTTTAGTTTATTTTAGGCTTAGGTTTAGGTTTTATTTATTTTAGTTTAGTTTATTTTAGTTTAGGTTTATATTTATTTTATTTTTATTTTAAGTTTAGGTTTTTTTTTAATTTAGGGTTTAGGTTTGATTTTTTATTTATTTTTAGTTTTATTTTTTAGGTTTATTTTTTTATTTAGGTTTTATTTTATTTTTATTTTACGTTTAGTTTCTATTTTATTTAGGTTTTTTATTCTTATGTTTATTTTATTTTATTTAGTTTAGTTTAGGTTTTTTTAATTTTAGTTTTATTTTTTATTTTATTTTATTTTTAATTTTATGTTTAGGTTTAAGTTTAAGTTTTTATTTTATTTTATTATTTAATTTTCTATTTAGGTTTAGGTTCTTTTATTTATTTTATTTTTAGGTTTTATTTAGTTTAGGTTTAGGTATTTAGGTTTTTAGGATTTAGGGTTTAGGGTTTCATATTTAAGGTTTAGGATTTAGGATTTAGCATTTAGGGTTTTAGGGTTTAGGGTTTAAGGGTTTAGGGTTAGGGTTAGGGTTTAGGGTTTAGGGTTTTGTGTTTAAGCTTTAGGGTTTAGGGTTTAGTTTAGGATAACAAGGTTTAGGTTAGTTTTAGTTTATGATTTAGGAGTTTAGGATTTTTTAAGGTTTAGGGATTTATTTTAGGTATAGGTTTAGGGTTTAAGGTTAATTGAATTTAAGGTTTAGGGTTTAGGTTTAGGTTTAAGATTAAGTTTATAGTTTATAGTTTAGAGGTAGTTAGGTTATAGTTAGTTTGTTTAAGGTTTAGGTTTAGGTTAATTTTGGTTTTTTAGTTTAGGTTTAAGGTTTTTTAGGGTTTAGGGTTTTAGGTTTAGGGTTTAGGTTTAGGGTTTTAGGGTTTAGGGTTTAAGGTTTAGGGTTTATGGTTTATGGTTTAGGGTTTAGGGTTTATGGTTTAGGGTTTAGGGTTTAGGGTTTTATGGTTTAGGGTTTAGGGTTTAGGATTGTAGGTTTATGGTTTAGAGTTTAAGGTTTAGGGTTAGTTTTAGGGTTTAGGGTTTAAGGAAAGATTAAGCTAATGTTGTTTCAATTTCGGGAAAGATTAAGCTAATGTTGTTTTGGTTTAGATCGACTTGAGCCCTAAACTTAAAAGAGACACTACATAAAATTAATTTGCATGTGGCTTTTCATCAAACTTTAGATTTTTAATAAAATAAAAAATTCTTGCACTTAAAATAATGTCAAATGTATGAATTATTCTTTCCACCATTAAATCAAATTCAAATGAATACATCTAAATGAAGGAACACTACTTCCAATAAAAGAAAATTAGAAAAGATGATAGATACTATGTTGGGATCCAAAATCTCTTTTAAATCATATTTTAGATGTCAGCAAAATATCTATGAGTGTCCTAAATATCTCACAACACTATGCCGCCTCTTTTTAATCATTGACTTAGGAGTTTTACTTAAGCTTTCTTGCTTTTGTTTTTATGTGAATTATTTGTTACATTATGTTTCCTCGTTGAGTCTCAAAGTAAGAGAGCTATAGTTTTGAAAATCTCTGTGTAGAGATATTGAGTTTGAATTAATCTAGTTATGCACTACTTATTAAGAGATTTTGTCAGATACAATCACTATTGTAAAAATCTCTTTCAGCAATACTTTGCATCAAGTCTATCTAATTCCCCAGCATCTTGAGCACAGTCTCAAAGCATTGAAATCCTATAAAAGAGAGCTTTTTAAAGCACATATTTAGCTCCTCGACATATTTGCTAAATCAAAGAGTCACATTGAGAAAATACAATATCAATTAGAGATGAGTTCTATTATTAGATAGGCTATCTCGATAGAAAGGATTGCTCACAAATGGACACTTAGTGTCTGAACTTCAGATTCATTCTTCATTTGTCCACCTAATAGAAAGCTACCCTTTAGCATCTTTATGAAACTTGAGACAGCAATTATGGCATATAAAGCTCATACAATTTTATCTATATTAGAAATTGTGCTAATCATTAGTAAAGCTTTTTTTTTCTTAGATTTAGGTTTTTAGGTTTTTAGTGTTTAGGGTTTAGGGATTTTGGGTTTAAGGTTTAGGCTTTGGGGTTTAGGGATAGGGTTTAGGGTTGTAGGTTTTATAGTTTAGGGTTGGTTTATGTTTTAAGATGGGTTTATGTTTAAGGTTTAGGTTTTAGGGTTTAGTTAGGTTTAGGGTGTAGGTTTGGGTTTAGGGTTAGTGGATAGGATTATGGTAAAGGTTTTTTTATTATTTTTATTATTTTATTATTATTAAATTAAGTAAATTGGTAAGTTTCTCTTTATTTTGTTTATTTTTTTTCCTATTTTTATTTAGGTTTATTTTTTATTTAGTTTAGTTTAATTATTTTATGTTTATTTATTATAGTTTAGGTTTTTAATTTATTTTATTTTAGGTTTAGGTTTAATCGTGTTTATTTTTTTTAGTTTTATTTTATTTTATTTTTTTAGGTTTAGGTTAAGTTTAGGTTTATTTTTAGTTTAGTTATATTTTATTTTATTTTTAGGTTCAAGTTTTATTTTTATTTTTAGGTTTAGGTTTAGGTTTTTTATTTTATTTTTCTTTAGGTTTTAGGTTTTATTTTAAGTTTATTTTTAGATTTTATTTTTTTAGTTTAGGTTTAGGTTTAATTTTATTTAATTTTATTTTATTTAGTTTAGGATTAGGTTTATGTTTAGTTTATTTTTGATTTATGTTTAGGTTTTATTTATTTTAGTTTAGTTTATTTAAGTTTAGGTTTAATTTTATTTTATTTTTTTAAGTTTATGTTTTTTTAGTTTAGGGTTTAGGTATTATTTTTTAATTATTTTTAGGTTTATTTTTTAGGTTTAGGATTTTATTTAGTTTTTATTTTAATTTATTTTAGTTTTATTTTATTTTTATTTTAGGTTTATTTTTATCTTATTTAGATTTTTAATTTAGTTAAGGTTTTATTTATTTTATTTTAGTTTAGTTTTATTTTATTTTATTTTCTTTTTTAGGTTTAGTTTAGGTTTAAGTAGTTAGTTTTATTTTATTTATTTTATTTTATTTTATTTTTGGTTTGTTTTTTTAATTATTTATTTTAGGTTTTATTTAGTCTTTTAGGTTTTAGCTTTTTTAGGGTCAGTTTGTGGTTAGTTTATTTGGTGGTATTTAGTTTAGGGTAGGGTTAGGGTTTGGGGTTTGTGGCTCAGTTTAGTGTTATTTATGGTTGATTTAGGATTTAGGTTTTAGGGTTTATTTTGTTATTTTGGATTTATTGTTTAGTGTTAGGACTTAGGGTTTAGTTTTTTAGGGGTGAAGTTTAGTAGGTTTAGGTTTAGGGTTGGTTTATTTTTTAGTTTTTTTTTAATAGAGAACAAATCAGATTCAACATTTCTTCTTAATCAACCAAGTAACAACCAAGTTTCTATGACTTTAATTGTATTTTAGTTTATGTTTTTATTTTAATATATTTTTTTTTTATTTTATTTTGGTTTAGTTTTTAATTATTTTATTTTAGTTATATTTAGTTTAGTTTAGTTTTTATTTTGTGGTTTAGGGTTTATGGCTTGGTATTGTTTAGGTTTGGGGTTTTAGGGTTTGGGGTTTGGGGTTTATGGTTTAGATTTTATGGTCGAGTGTAGATTTAGGTTTGTGGTTTGTGTTTGGATTTAGGCTTTTATGGTTTAGGGTTTTGTTTGGGCTTTAGTTTTGGTTTTAGGGTTTAGGAGTGAAGGCTTATGGTTTAGGTTTTAGGTTTATGGTTCAGGTTTTAATTTAGGGTTTAGGGTTTTTGTTTTTTTAATAGAGAAAAAATTCATATTCTACATTTCTTCTTTTCGATTTAATCAACAAAGTAACACACCAAGTTTTCTATGACACAAGAGACGACATAGATAAAAATTGAGCACAGGCAAATCAAAACCTTAGATACTAGAACCATCTCTACTATAAAGACATACCCATAAGCAAGATCGATCGCTCATTCTTATTAGTTTAGTTTATTTGTGTAATTTATTTTAGTTTAGTTTATCTTGGTTTAGGTTTAAGTTTATTTATTTTTTCTTTATTTTATTTTTATTTTATTTCCTTTGTTTAGTTTAGTTTTTTTTATTTATTTAATTAGGTTTATTTTTATATTTATTTTTTTAGGTTTTTTTATTTAGTTTTATTTAGTTTTTTTTTATTTTATTTTAGGTTTTATTTTAATTTTTTATTTTATTTAGTATATTTATTTTATTTTATTTTATTAGTTTAGGTTTATATTTGTGGTCAAGTTTTTGGTTTAAGTTTAGTTTATTTTATTTTATTTTATTTAGGTTTATATTTTTTACATATTTTATTTTAGGTTTTTTATTTTAAGTTTATGTTAGGCTCAGGGTCGTAGGCCTCAGGCTTTGTGGAGGATTTAGTGTTTGGGGTTTAAACCAGTGGTCAGTCAAGTTTAGAGCTCAGGGCCTAGCTCTGGGGTGGTAAGTCAGTTTTAGGGTCTTAGGCTCAGTGGCCTTTCAGGGTCAGTGGGGTTGGGGTACACATCTGGCCAGTGGTAGGATTTGTTTAGATCTTTTTCATTTTTCTGATTTATTTTACTTTTTATTTAGGGCATGGCTCAGGGTCAGGTTTAGGCCTAGTTAGGGTCAGGCTCAGTGGTAGGTCAGTGGTCATTTTTGGTTAGGTTTGGGTTCATTTTGGTTTGCTAGTGGCTTTTAAAAATCAAGAAAACTGATGCCTAGTTTATTTAGATTATTATTTAATTTAGTTTATTTTATTTTATTTTATTTAGGTTTATTTTTATTTTTATTTAGTTTAGGTTATTTATTTAAGTTTATTTTAGTTTATTCTTTATTTAGTTTATTTTAGGTTTAAGTTTAGGTTTATGTTTATTTGTTTAGTTTAGTTTATTTTATTTTATTTTTTAGGTAGATTTTATTTTTATTTTTTTAGGTTTAGGTTTAGTTGTTTTAGATTTTATTTAGGCTTATTTTAGATTATTTTTTAGTTTAGTTTTATTTTATATTTAGTTTTATTTTATGTATAGGTTTTGGTTTAGTTTATTTTAGGTTTTATTTATTTTAGTTTATATTAGGAGTTTATTTTATTTTATTTATTTAGTTTAGGTATTTTAGTTTATGGTTTAGTTTATTTTTATTTATTTTAGGCTTAATTTTATGTTTATTTTAATTATTTTATTTAGGTTTTATTTTAAGGTTTCTTTATTTCTTTATTTCAGATATTTATTTTAATTTATTTTTTATTTTATATTATTTTATTTTAGGTTTAGGTTTAAGTTTTAGTTTTAGATTTTTATTTTATTTTATTATTTTATTTATTTAGGTTTAAGTTTCTTGTATTTATCCGGTTTTAGGTTTTATTTTGTTTAAGATTTAGTTTAGGATTTTAGGTCACTCCAGATTTATCAGATTTTAGTTTAGGGTTAGTTTTAAGGTGGGGTGGGGTCAGGTCAGGGTTTGTGTTTAGGGGCAGTGGCTCAGTGGCTCAGTTTAGTGTAATGTATTAGGGTTTAGGCCTAGGATTTAGGTTTGTGGCTCTGGCCTTGGATTTAGGGTTATTAGGGTCCAGTTTTGGTTAGTTCTTTATTATTTTATTATTTTATTATTTTAAATTAAGTAAACCATAGTTTAGTTTTATTTAGTTTATTATTTATTTATTTTATTTTATTTTTTATTTATTTTATTTATTTAGGCATAATTTTTTTATTATCTTTATGTTTATTTTTATTTTATTTTTTTTTATTTTATGTTTATTTTATTTTATTTTAGTTCATTTTTATTTTATTTTTATTTTTTTTATTTATTATTATTTATTTATTTTATTTTAGTTGTTATTTTTTTTTATTTTAGGTTTTTTAGGTTTAGGGTTAGTTTTTTAGTTTGTGTTTTATTTTATTTTATTTTATTTATATTATTTTTATTTTATTTTTATAATTTTATTTTATTTATTTTAGTTTTAGCTTTTTTTTTTTAGAGTTTAGGGTTACTTTGTGGGTTTAGGGTTTAGGGTAGGGTCTTTAGTTTAGGATTTAGGATTTAGGGTTTAAGGTTTAGGGTTTTTTTAAAATAAAATTAAGAAAATTAGTATGTTTAAGTTTATTTTTTATTTATTTATGGTTTTTTTTTATTTAGTTTATTTTATTTAATTTAGGTTTTTTATTTTAATTTATTTTAGGTTTAGGTTTATTTTAGTTTAATTTTCAATTTAGTTTTATTTTAATTTTATTTTAGGTCCAGTTTTATTTTATTTTTTTTAGGATTAGGTTTCATTTTATTTTTTTAGGTTTAGGTTTTAGGTTTTTATTTTTGGATTATTTTTAGGATTTATTTTTTAGTTTAGGTTTAGGTTTATTTTAGTTTATTTTATTTTATTTAGTTCAGGGTTGAGGTTTAATTTATTTTAGGTTTAGGTTTAGGTTTTATTTATTTAAGTTTAGCTTAGTTTCATTTAGGTTTAGGCATATTTTATTTTGTTTATTTTAGGTTTTGGTTTGTCTACTTTATTATTTAGGTTTTTATTTTTTATTTATTTTTAGGTTTATTTTTTAGGTTTTAGTTTTAATTTGGTATTTATTTTATTTTATTTTAGGTTTATTATATTTTTATTTTAAGTTTAGTTTTTAAATTATTTAGATTTTTTTAGGTTTATTTTAGTTTTTAGTTTAGTTTAGGTTTTTTTTATCTTATTTTAGTTTAGTTTTTATTTTTATTTTATTTTATTTTTAGTTTAGGTTTAGCACAGTTTAAGTTCAGTTTAGGTTTTAGCTCATTTTAGTTTTATTTTATCTTTATTTAGTTTAAGGTTTTATATTTTTTTTGTTTTATTTAGTCTGAGTTTTTGCCTTTAGTTTTAGGCTCATTGTTTAGATCTAGGGCTCATAGGGGTTTAGGGTTTGGTAGGGCTGGGGCAGGGTTTTGGGGTTAGAGTCACTGCCAGTATTTTAGGGTTTTGGGTCATGGTAGTTAGAGCTTTTATTTTATTTTATTTATTTATGGTTAGTTTATAGTTAGTTTAGTTTTAGGGTCAATTACTATTTGGGTTAAGGTTAGTAGTAGTGGGTTTAGTAGTGGCCAGTGGCACTAGGGTTTAGCTCATGGTTTTAGTATTTTTAAGTGGTTTTTTAGATTTAAGTTTTTTTCTAAAATTAAGTAAACTGATATGTTTAGTTTAACTTAATTTATTTTATAATTATATTTAGGTTTATTTTTTATTTTGCTTAGTTTACTTAATTTAAGTTTATTTATTTAGTTTTGTTCATGTAGGTTTATGTTTATTTATTTTAATTTAGTTCTATTTTTTTTCATTTTTTTATGTTTAAGTTTTATGTTTTATTTAGGTTTAGGTTTTATTTTATTTTAGATTAGGTTTTAGGTTTTATCTTAGGTTTTATTTTTTTTTTGTTTTAGTTAGGTTTATTTTTAGTTTGTTTTATTTTATTTAGTTTAAGTTTAGGTTTAGGTTTAGGTTTAGGTTTTATTTATTTTAGTTTTGGTTTATGTTTATTTTATTTTTACTTTAGGTTTAGGTTTTTTTTTAGTTTAGGGTTTAGGTTTTGTTTTCTATTTATTTTTAAGTTTTATTATTAGGTTTATTATTTAGGTTTAGGTTTTTATTTATTTTATATTTTTTTTCTAAGTTTATTTTATTTTTATTTTACATTTAGGTTTTATTTTATTTAGGTTTTTTATTTTTAAGTTCATTTTGAGTTTTGGTTTTATTTATTTTATTTTAGCTTGGTTTTCAATTTTATTTATTTTATTTTAGTTTAGTTTTATTATTTTATTTTATTATATAGCTTAGGTGTGGTTTATTTAGGTTTAGGTTTAGATTTATTTTAGATTTTATCTTTATTTATGTTTAAGTCTTTATTTATCTTTATTAGGTTTATCTAGTTTGTTTCAGCTTTGTTTAGTTTAGGGTCAGTTTAAGGCCCCAGTAGGTTTTGTGGCAAGACTAGTAGTTTTGTGGCCTGTTTAGTTTAAAGTCAAGGGTTTGTGGCAGGGCAGTGGTTTAGTGGCTCAGTGGCTCAGCTTTGCTGGTTTAGGGCCTGGGGGTTTGCCAGTTTTTAGGGTTTAGTATTTTGGTTGCCTAGGGCTCAGGTTTTTCAGTGGTTTTAGCATCCAGGATCATGGGTTAGTGGCTCAGGGCTCAGTGGTAGCTCAGTGGCCTGGTGGTTAAGGCCTTTAGTGCTCAGAGTCAGTAGGATGTTTATTTTAAACAAACCGATAAGCCTAGTTAATTTAGTTTATTTTAATTAGGTTTATTTTATTTACCTTAGTTTATTTATTTGTTTATTTATTTATTTTAGTTTAGTTTTCTATCTTAATTTTTTTAAGTTTAGTTTATGTTTATTCTTAATTTAGTATTATTTTATTTTGTTTCACTTTAGTATAGGTTTTATTTTATTTTTTTAGATTTAGGTTTGATGTTTTTATTTTAGGTTTTATTTTTTAGTTTAGGTTTAACGTTATTTTTACTTTGTATTGTTTTATTAAGTTTAAGTTAAGGTTTAGGTTTAGGTTTAGGCTTTATATTTTTAGTTTAGTTTATTTTAGTTCAAGTTTAGGTTTATTTTATTTTTATTTTATTAGGTTTAATTTTTAGTTTAGGGTTTAGGTTTTTTTATTTTTAGGTTTTATTTTTAGGTTTATTATTTAGGTTTAGGTTTTAATTTAGTTTATATATATTTTTTATGTTTATTTTATTTTTATTTTATGTTTAAATTTTATTTTATTTGGGTTTTTTTAAGTTCATTTGATTCTTTCAGTTTAGTTTAGCTTTTTATTTATTTTATTTTAGTTTAGATTTTATTTTTTATTTTATTTTATTTTTAGGCTTAGGTTTAGGTTTAGGTTTTAGTTTAGTTTTTTTTATATTTTTTTTAATTTTATTTGGGTTTAGGTTTTTTTATTTATTTTATTTTTCAATTTATTTAGTTTAGGTTTAGTTTTAGTTTAGGTTTTTTATGATTTAGGTTTAACCTAGTGGTTTTGAGTTTAGGGTTTGTGCAGTATTTGTGGTAGTTTAGTGGTTTAGGGTCAGGGTTTTAGGGTTTAGGGTTTAGGGTTTAGGGTTTGGGTTTAGGGTTTTAAGATTTAGGGTTTAGGGTTTAGGGTTTAGGGTTTAGGGTTGTAGTGTTTAGGCTTTATGGTTTAGGGTTTTGGGTTTGTGGTTTGGAGTTTAAGGTTACTTTAGGGTTTAGGGTTTAGGATTTAGTGTTTGGGGTTTAGGGTTTAGTGTTTAAGGTTTAGGGTTTAGAGTTTAGAGTTTAGGGTTTTATGGTTTAGGGTTTATGGTTTTTATTTTTATTTTTAACAGAGAACAAATTCAAAGTCAACCTTTCTTCTTTTCGATTTCATAAACTAAGGAACACACCATGTTTTTTTTTAAGCTTTATGACATAGAAAAAATGAGCATGCATAGAGAAAATCAAAAACCCAAGATAACTAGAAAGCATCTCAGCTGTAAAGACATAATTCCATAAGCAGTAGATCGGATCGGTTGTTCTTCAGTTTCTCCGATTCCAATCAAAACCACCATGGCCTCCCGAGTAGTGGCATCCACCATCATATCCCCCATCTCTCCCTCCGCCACCACCATGGCTATAACCTCTATTGTTCCTCCCACCTCCATAACCACCACTGCTTTGACCACCACCTCCATACCCACCAGCACCTCGAGATCCCCCACCACCACTATGATAACCTCCCGCATCTGCCTTCGCCTCCCCCGCCAAATCTATATTGAGCTTGGTTGATTGAGATGTTATTACTGTCAAAGTTCGGCCCATTCTTAGTTTTTAGGTTGAGGTTTAGGTTTATTTTTTTAATTTATTTAGTTACTTTAGGTTTAGGTTTATGGTTTTGGGTTTAGGGTTTACAGTTTAGGGTTTAGGGTTTATGCTTTAAGGGTTTAGGTTTTAGGGTTAGGGATCAGGGTTTTTTAAGGTTTAGGGTTTAGTGTTTAGGGATAAGGGTTGTAGGTTTAGGGTTTAGAGTTTAGGGTTCAGGGTTAAGGATTTATGGTTTATGGTTTTTTTTAAATTAAGTAAACCGATAGGTTTATGTTTATTTATTTTATTTAGTTTATTTTTAATTTAATTTAGTTTATTTTATTTTTTATTTTTATTTAAGTTTATTTTTTATTTTTATTTAGTTTAGATTGTTTGTTTTAGATTTATTTATTTTAGTTTAGGTTTATTATTTTAGTTTATTTTCTAGGTTTGGTTTAGGGTTAAGTTTATTTTTATTAATTCTTTTTAGATTTAGGTTTTATTTTACCTTTAGGCTTTGCCTAGGTTCTTATTTTATT